>KN819385.1:94181-110557 GCA_000827475.1 Paxillus involutus ATCC 200175
CGAATTGTTCAGACTTGACGTACTGCTCCAAATTGGGCTCCACCGGAAGGTCTTCCACTAAGCAAGGTATACGAGCAGGTCAGTATAGAATAATAGCAATAAAACGTTAAAAGGACTCGCTTGTGGTGGTGGGTTCGTTCAAAGGTTCGTTTCCAGACATTAGGGGAGCTCAGAGTTGTCGCTTTGTCGTCATAGGTTGGTGAGCGGGCTTATGTAAGAGCGTGCCAAGGGTGCCCTTCTGTGTGACCCCAGACAGGGCGCGTCGTCGTCGTCGACGACCTCGGGCCATTTTTGGGCGGGGAGGAGGCGGCGTGTCGGCTAATCGACGAGACAGGTACCTAGATTAGATAGTGGACGTGATAATCTACTTACTCCGAGCCCGAATACGCGTGCCGTCATTTACTATTGCCGTTGCCTTTTTAGGAATATCAGTGTGCATGACTTGCTTGACCGGCATCCAACTGGCACGATGTATGTGCATCCTGCGGCCATATCTAAGTCTCATAAATGTACTAATTTATTCGAGCAGCAAAAATCTATTGAGCTACACTGCATATGTAAAAACAGTGGTTTTTTGGCCATAAAATACTTTTTATTCGGGATCAAGTTCGATGTTGCATATTGTACAAAGAAAGTAAAATCAACCACTCCTACTAGAAATATACAGAGATGAGATAACTGGGAGGTAGTGCCGTCTAGCGTAACCCTGCTGGGGCTACTAGGTGGATATGCCCAGCCCTGTGGGTCTACGGACACTGATCCTTGGCAGGACTACGCTTGGGTTCGGGTTCTCCAGGTCTGCCATCGATTCGTTGCCCCTAACAGACATCTCTGTATCCTCGCAGGAAGCAGCTTTCCTTCCCCGCGGCGCAAAGAGCTTCCTGATAGAGAATGGTTCCATCGGTGAACCCTCGCCCTCTTCACGCTCAAGCACCGGCTGGAGCTTGTCAGCTTGCCACCACCAGTGATGCCTTTGCTCCCGAGACGCCCAGATCGACAGCGCCGCAGGGATGCCAAGAACGATCATGGCCACCCCTAGGTATTCCCTCACAATATTCTTGCCAACATTGTAGCATTCCGCTGAAAACGCAATGAAGAAGAACACCATGCTGAGGCACCGAGGGTCATGACGTAATTCCCAAGAATTCAAGTTTTGGGACTTACCCCCACATGAGATAGGCATAGGGCAGGCTGAATATCAAAGCAAGAATCTCAAGACCTTGCCTTCCGCGATGAAAGCGCCCCAGGAACTCGACCTATGCAAATTGATTATTGGCAATTTACTTTGTCATTAGGGACTCACAGCCTTGTCGACGTTATTCGACCGATCATGTCGATTACGTTCAATGAAGATCAAGCCAAGCATGATGCTTGCTATGCTGGAAATGACCGACAAATATGAAGCGGTTTGTCGCAGAGACCTGCTAGTGTAGCTATCAACGGACTGGATAGCGAGAAAACCGACATTAGTCGTCAACAGCACGGTTGCCTGTAATATTGTCAGTCTTCCGATCCCGTGGAGGTCAAGGTCACGCACCAACAAGTTTGTATTCTGCAACTGAGACGTAAAGTCATTTACAAAAGCCGTCCACCTATCCATCCTCACAAGCTCATCCACATATAACTTATGCAGGCTCCGAATATTCGTCATGGGAGCCATGAAGAGAATTGGCGCAAGGACAGCCATGAACCACGACGGCTCATATCTCCAGCCATGCACACTTTGGTCATCCTGCAGCCGAACACATTCTTCTCCATGAAAGTTGAGATACTTGCTCTTGCCTGCAAAAGTATTAGATACTATACCAGAGCGGAAGTACTATGATCTGATGTCTCACTAAGGTAATGCATAATCCTGCCTTAAAACCAAGTTAGAGGTAGCTCGATGAACATGGGGCAGGTCGTTACCTATGATAACTGCGGAATGGTCATCGTGGATTTCGTCGCTCGCTGTCAAGGCAATTATTGGGATGCACCAATTCACAAAAAGGCACAGTACCATCAATGTCGTTCACTAGGGAGGTGTAGTTTTTGAGTTGGTCTAATGTTGACTCGACCGCGCTCGTCACCGTGAAGCCGCCCACAGGGCGAGTCTCCGTCAGTTGACCTTGAGCGATGAATTAGCGTCAGGGGGACAAGCTTAATGTGTTATCAAACCAAGGGTCAGGTAAAGTAGTGAGTGTTTCAGCTGCTTCACGAGCTCTTTAGTCACCACACAACATGCTGGGAAGCGGTCCCAATGGAGCCTAACAAGCGTTTAGTGTTTTGGTTTCATTCACCTGAATGGGATTAAAGAATATGAGGAAATATCGACAAGAGGTATGTCCTTAAGCAACTCACAATATCTGCGTAATACCAGTACTCGGCTTCTACGCCAAACTCTAATGCATGGTCATTTCTTTACTGGTAATTGATGTCAAAATAGGGCTTACTTTTATGAGAGAGAGAGATAACGCCTTTGCAATCCATCAGAAAGCCAGGCTCCCCATAGTGGTCCAACCAGAACAAGCACCGCTCGGCGTGGTTTACGAAATAGTACTCGCACACCACACCCAACTCTCCTTTGCTATCAAGCTCTAGCACAAGTTCGTACTGGCCCAAATCCGGGTGGCATTCGGCCAGTTCTCTCCATAGAAAGTATGCATAGCATTCGATATCTTGTTTAATGTTCGGTTCACATAAGTCCCATTCTGTATAGGTTTTCTGTTCTTATCGTCAGTCAGTATCTCTCTCTCGTTTGGTGACTTACACCAGCGTCATGATAGTAGTAGGGCGTGCCTTCTGGATGAATGTGTCTCGACCATCCACGAGGGACCTTGCTAATAAGAATCATCACCAAAACGTCAGTTAAAATATAAGTAACAGAGGTTAACTAACTCAGCGCTGGAATACTTGAGCGTAAACTTCTCGATCGACAAGTCTTGCTTATCCGGGTCTCTGGATGGCTTCTTAACGGACCAGGAATATCAGGACCATGTTTCTTGCTTACCTCATGTGCTCCTTCGGATTTGGTCGCTGGTATCGCTTGAGCGCGGATGGAAATGTTAGGGCAAACTCTCGTTCCCCACTTGCACTCATTGGCATCGGCGGGAAGATGTCACTTGCAGGGGATGCTATCTCAGGTGTGTGGTCACCGGTCGGTGGTGACAGGTGCTTCCCCGGAGGAATGGAATGGATATGAGTTTTCTTTTTTTCCCCAAGTGGCGGATAAAGGTCACAGCTTCTGATCGATGTCCCGCTAACGAATGATGCAGCACTGTTGCGAAGGGCATTTTCATTTGACCAGCCAGAAGCCAAGGAATCAGCAGCGACGCTGGGGCTTATTGAGCCGGGAAGGTTCCCGTGGTTGAGCGGGAGTCCCGCAGTTCCAAGGTTTGGGGAGGCTGCAAGCGTAGCATTTGGAGATAAAGAGCTCGAGCTGTGGCAAGGACCGAGACCCGAGGGTACCTGTAGCATGTCGCTGCCCGAATGGACAGACAAACGATCGGTATCAGGGCTTCCTTCAAGTTGATGTCCTTCGTCTGCTGGTCGCTGAAGGTTCGGCAATGTCTGGGTTCCTGCTTTCGAGGACATATCCTGTGAAGTGCGAAGTGATCAGTAGGCACCATAGCTTCGCGCTTGTATGTCGACAGCTCACGTTACAAACGTCTGGCTCTTTGGGGATATCCATCTGTGTCGTGGAGTTACTGACAAGGGCCATGGAGGAGGGACAACTTGAATTCCTTTTCTCTCAACAAACATGAGCTGAATGTACCGCCTCTGGGACCCTTTGCTACCATCCTGTGAGCACTGATAGTACTGATCATTCTAGAAATGCACAGCTAATTAAGCAATGGAAGAAGGTGACAGCCTGAGACGCCCATGAAAGAGTCAAATGATCACACACACCATCTCCGCGTGTTGATCGCGGATAAGTTTCAATCCGAAGCCGACCGTCGAACTTCGTGGTAGAGTGCAATCCCAGCAATCCGAGTCGAGTAAAATCCAGCAAATCAGATACTGCTCGCGAGCACCGGGAGCATTGGCAGCGAGTGCAAGCTCAGCCTCAGGCTCAGGCTGATCGTGAATTTCGGTATGCCTACTACTCGTTGTCATTTCGCGATACCAAAGGTCCAAAGGCAGCTGGCAGTGACGGTCACTAGCACGCGATGTACACATGTAAGTTTCCTGAGTCGTAATGATTTAAAAACAGCAAGTGCAGTTTAGTGTTGAAGTCATGAACGTTGACTTCAATCGGATCTGAAACTTCTGCGTCCAACAGAATACGGGCATGGATATAATAAGGCAGCGCAACAGCCACAACTTCTATCTGTTAAAGTCCAACGACTGTAGTCTTTGACACCCACCCACACCCCGCGACTGACAGCAATGAGTCAAGGACTCCGAGTCCGAGGGCATGCGGAGTTTAACACCTCGGCGCTGTTTGATCGTGTCTCGCTTTTCATGCCAGGTTACGCTCATGACCACCTCGTGTCAATATCGCCGAGATAGCGCTGCAAGTATATGTGATGGCGAAAACGTCGCTTGATCCAGCTGCTGAAGGGGCGTTGACGGGATGGCGGTCCTGAACCCGGCGCACCAGGCTCCCTACTGTGTTAATATGTTTGGGCGATACATGTCTGGGGGGTTATAAACCTGCGGATGCTGGTCCAGCCAATTGTGCTCTTTTCCTCCAACTCGAGGCGCTGTCGCCCTGAGTAGTACAGAGATGGCTCAGACTAGTCTAAAAGTTATTCTTGCGGGCCTCATCTCTCGGGTCTGTCTCGCCTCCGCAGGTGCCTCTTATACCCCAAGTTATACCCCAAGTTATACCCCTCAGGATGTTATAGAACAAGACCAGAATCGGTGTAGCTCTGGCTACAACCAGACCCCCGGGTGTCAAAACGCCTATCGTACGTTGTCTATTTCCATGGGCTATACTCCTGAATACCTTGCGTTATGTTGGCTGATGACGGCCAGTGAACACCGTGCAGGACTTTTGCTTATGGGCACTTGCGCAGCCTGACCCTAACCCAGTCACTGGAAACAAGGAGGTCAGTTCATGCATTGTCGTCGAGGCAGTAAAGCCGACGAGAACACGCACCTACCTTGCAGCAAATCGAAGTGCCATGGTGTATGATGGTATGTTGCGGACAACATATTTGGTAACAAAGGCTAATCGATTATCTTATAGAGCGGATACGGAACACGCCTCATCCCAGATGGAACCATAACTGGGGCACACCTCGTGGTCACCCCTGACTATGTACAAGTGACAGGTAGGTCGTCGGACTTCGGACGTGCAGTGGGTGGTTGAACGGAACTAGGCGTCGGCGACTTGACTACCATCAATCTATTTGCTGACAACGCAGGCGGAGAGCCTCATTGGCATGGCGCGAACAGTGAAAGTAACACGGTTGGCGGACTTATCTTCTCAAGTGCATTCGGTCAACTGGAATATATTCACGAGTGGAAGGTAAAGATCGTCGCGATTCTTAAATTGGGTTCTCACAGGGTCTGGCAGAGCCTCGTGTCAGATAACCAATTCTGTTTCCGGGCATGCAAACCTTCTGCGAACGCGTCTATCATGTGTCAAAATGTCGACGACGTCATGGGCTGCGAGTGGAATATGCCTGGAAATTACGACGCGGGTGTTTTCGAAAATTGTCTAGGGGATTCCGCCAAGGTTTATTTCATCCTCAGTCAAGCATGGACCGCAACTGACTTTTGATCCACAGCCGCCAGGAGTCTATGCAACTTCAACGTTCTATCAAGGGGCTTCGGTGACTCCCCTGCCGCACCGCGCCCCCTCTTCATCAAGTTGTACCGCTTACAGTACCATCAACAATGGACAAGACATCCTCGCAAGAGATGTAGCCTCCACAGACAGTTCCAGCACATCAACACCTATTACTGTGCATTCTCATCGGCACTCCAGACCACATAGACATAGTAGGCACTTTAGGCCCTCTGCTACAACAACGTACACGGCTACGACGATTACTTTTCCCTTGTCTCCATCTCCAAGTTCCCCCTTGCTCTCTTCTGTAGATTCCACCACACAAGTACCTACCTCCATCCCACCATCTATCTCGTACCTACACTCAATCCCACAGTCATATTCAAACGCACCATCTACGACATTCGCTTTACCGTCATCTTTTTCGCTAGACCCGTCCTATCGCCAATCACTCAGCCAGCCCTCATCATCTTTGAGTCTGCAGTCGCCCTTCAGTCCTTCTTCCTCGCTGCTTTCTTCCTCGTCTCTAACATCTTCATCTTCCACTCTAGAACGGTCGTCTTTCACATACTTATCTTCCCTCCCTCCCCTCCCTCCCTCCTCTTCTCAGCAAGCATTGTCATCGGCCTCCCATTCTTTCGCCCCACCGTCCTTCGCACCCCTTCCTTCTGCATCTTTCTCGTCATCTCAATCCATCGAAGTTCCTATTTCCCAGCCCTCATCGTCCATCGAAACCACATCTACAGCCCCCTCTTCTTCAGCTCCGTCCTCCAATCCTCAAACACAGATTGGTTCGCAATGTCCCGTTCGCCCACAGGTAGCGGTTAAAACTCTAGGATCATCGGGCGCCGTTGCGGCCATTGCACCCCTCGTTGGCTGGGAGAAAGTGATCCTCACGATCTTTGCGCTGGTAGCGGGCTCTTCTGTCGGTGTCCTGGTTATTCTTTGATGGCCTTTTGTACCTCTTTGCTCGAATGTTCTCCTCTATATTATTTGTGCTACCGTTCCCCATGTGTTATCCCATGTGCTGGATTCTCACCCCGAACGCTCCCTCCTCATTCACGTGCCGCCAAGTTATTGTGCGGACTTCTTTGTTGAACCTCACATAATTTTACAATTCGTTCTCTTACAGACTTGTAGTGGTACATATGTATGTACTCCATCCAATTCGTAATCATATTGATGTACGATTGGAGCCTTGCGACGCCGCTTAAAGAGGCTCGATGTCGGGAGTCGGGCCTACAGCAACTACTCTTGTCGGATTGACCTATGCCAGGATGAGTCACGCAAATATGTAAAACTCGAATGGGTAGGGCTAACCTTGGTCTGGGACCAATAGTAGTGGACTTTGATATGTTGGAAGTTGGTAGCCGACTTGAAAGCGTCGTTGTTCCAGTACAACTTCCTCATCCATCTATGACATACGACGTTCCGAGGGTTAATTATCTAGCAGAGAACGGAGGATCTTACAAGTGGAGGGCAGGGTAGCCATTGCGAATGGTCCGCAGGTTACATTTGAAGTGCCCGACATACACAGGGTCGAAACGGATCTGTCAGAGGGTATTAGCTTGGACTGGCAGATCTTACACGAAGATCCTCACGAGGGTGACGAATAGCCTGATGTCTGCCTCTGTGAGTTTGTCACCAACGAGATAATCCTTGCCAGTGAGCAACTTCTCGAGGCGGTCCAGACTGTCAAATAGAGGATACACCGCCTTCTCGTATGCGTCCTGAGAGCCTGCGAAGCCAGCCTTGTACACACCATCTGGATTTAATTAATGAAACACAACGGTGATTTTCAACAGAAGGAAAGCACGGCAGAACAACGCACTGTTCACGGTGTCGTAAACCCATTCGTTGATCGAGTCGATGTCTTGGCGATGTGCTTCTGGATAGATATCGATGGAAGCTTTCTCCGGGGGTAGGATGTCATTGAATGCCGTGTTGAACATGCGGATGATTTCTGAACTCTCGTTATTGACCACCGTGTTTTTCTTCTTGTCCCAGAGAACGGGGACGGTGAACCTTGGGGTAAGGGGGCGATTAAGGTCCACGCGATATCACGGACATGGTATTTGGGGAATGTCATACCTCCCTGCGTAGTTCGGATCCGCTTTGTAGTAAAGATCCTTGACATGTTGGGAGTTGAATAGTGGATCCACATCAGCCCCAGGATATGGATCGACGCTGGCAAAAGGCCATCCGTTCTCGCCCATGTGGGGAGACACGGCGGTGACGGCTGTTCATAAGACCTGAAGGTCAGCAAACACACAGACGGTGAAACCTTAACTTAGTATATAAGACTCACGAATGATGTCTTCCAGGCCTTTCAATTTCCGGGTGATGAGCGTGCGTGTGGCCCATGCTGAAAGGAAAGTCGTAAGATAGGCACCAGGCCTGGTGACACGAGGTACAAATTATGAAGGTGACTCACGACACGAGTACGAGACGTAGAGATGATATCTATCTGAAGAGAATAGATTTAGTTACATACGATATTTGCTATCGATCCATCCTCAACAAACCCTTTTCGGCAGTGAACTCGCCGTCCTTCTGGATGGAGTTTCTGAAAGCAGAGGCCGCCCTCTTAAACGAACCGTCGGATTCGAGTTTCATTTTGCCAATGTCAGCCTGATTCGACGTCGAGGTCATGGTGGATGTTCTGAACAACGAGCGCTCAACTAGGCTGGGAGAGTGCTTTGGAAGGGAATAAGCTGAAATCAGCGGCCTTCGGAGTGCGCCTCGGATTATGAGTTGGTGGATAGGAGTGGCCATACCCGGAAGAAATTTCTCTTGCTCGTCAGCTGACATCATGATTTATATGACGTTCAGATCCTTGAGTCAGCTTTTGTACTCGCTACTAGTAGTGATGACAAACGTTCTATAGTAATCCTTAGTCCCAATTACGAACTAACCTCGCAGCAGCCAAGCAAGCTACAAGTAAAACCGTATGAATAAGGCGTGCTCTCTCTCTGTCTAAGTGCCAGCCATGCCAACAATGCCGACATGGTCACGAATCTTCGCAATCTCACTCGCAGTCAGCCGCCCCTTGCTCGCACAGAGGAAGTCTTCGAATGCGATCAGCGCGTCATTATCGTTGCTGAGCTCCTTTCTGTAGGATAATTGAGTATCCTCGTGTCTGCGTGACAACTGTAGATATTTACCTTAAGAACTCAAGTAGTTGACGCCAGAAGTCAGGTTTAGCGATACTGCTTTGATATGTCGACCGCGAAGCTGGCGACAACGAGGCCGTAGGTATCGCGGAGGTGTCTAGGGAGAGTGTGATGTCCTGAGGCTTGCCCTCGGGTTCCAACGACAACACAGATGGGGAGGGGGACAAAACAATAGAAGGCGTCCGTGTATGTCTATGCCCCGCGGTGAGTTTCGGAGGGGTTTCAGACGTTAAAGCTAGTGAAGGTTTCATCCCGTCCTCAGATGAAGACGTGGGGAACAAAGTCTTGGTGGGATCCCAATCAAAGCCAGGTTTGACCATCAAATTTATAGTATCGCCGTCCTTTACGTTGTACTCCTTGAGGAGTTTAGTGTCTATCAGGGCTTTTCCTTTGAGTAAGAGTCGCTGTGCGTCTGCAGGCGGTGCACGCGGTAGGAACGCGAGCTGGGATTTAATGTCGGATATAGTATCGGTTGATTGTACTGCAAGAGTGAAAGCCTGCGGTGGTTTCAAGGATTTGAACGTAATGTTAATTGTGGCAACTTCAATCGTTTGCCGGTTAAAGTACACGTCGCAAGTACGTGACGATCTGACCTACCTGCTGCCGTGGATGACTCCCCTTTACGTTCTGGAACAGGCGGAACTTCGATCTACATAGAAAGATGGAAGATAAGACCATTGGTCCGTAGAAATGGGTGTTGTACGCACGGGTAAGACTGGTACCCTCTTGAGGGACAGATGAGGGGGAGCTTGGTAGTCGTCGTTGAAAGTGACCGGCTGGGCAGCAATAGCTTTTATGAAGCTCCTAACAAATACCAGCTCCGCTTGATCTGCCATTGTCACAGCCTTTGTATTTTTTATTCGTCGAATTCTGAAGGAAGGAGTTCGCGATGGTGCAGAACTTTCAGATGGAATTCCAAAGTCTCTCCAATATCGGTGGCTATGCACCTACAACCCCTGTGACAAACCGTCACACGTCACCCCTTCCATTCGTGTCACACTCGTTTCTCCGAGTCCTCTTCCTCAAATCCCATGGCCGTATGTACTTTTTGGTGACTTTTTCCCCATGCTTGGCTGATGGTAACCCGTATAGTCAGGTTTCAGCTACACTGGAGGTGCGCAAACAGAAGCAATGATCATCATCTTTTCGTGACACCCGAACACAGGCCGTTCGCGGTGTTTTGCTTATTGGCAAGAATTCCAGAAAGTAAAAAAATGCCCGCTCTTGTTGTTTGAAGGACTGACAAGAACGTATGTAGTGTTACGCACAGGCTGATGCGCCCCAGCAATGCCAGCTACAGGCCGAAGATTACCTGGAATGTCTGCATCATACCAAAGAGGTCCGTATTTTGGCCCTCCAAGTCACCTTCTTTTGTTAAGATCCCGCTTGCATATCTTCAGATTGCGCGAGCCAACGCTGTGAAAGCAGAGTTCATCAAGAAGGCAGAACATCAGGCGACAGAAGGCCGCAAGGTGGCTGATGTTCTCGCGGACGGCGTCATTGTCGGCGTTGGCTTGATACAACGTGACAAAGGCGGTCAAGATAAGTAGGATGGTGATTATCTGGTCGCTCGGTCGATCTGTTGTCACTCTCCGAGCTTTGCAGAGAATGTATAAACCCTTGTCCCCACTAGAAGCATGGTGCATTCGTGACTCTGTTGGTGTTCTGCCGATCCATGAAATGTGCAGTTACACTTTCCCGATAACCCAACTAGACCTGCTGGCCTGATGACCCGATCTCCAACTTGAAAGCTTGAGGTCCCTTCGGCTCATTACTGTAAACCAAGTACTTACTCAGCTCGCCAGCCCGCCCCCAGCAGGCATGATGCAATGAATCTGGAGCGGACTTTGAACACGATTCTTGAGGACTAGTGTGATGTGCCGTGTGACAGAAAACTACTCTCTTCTATATCCCAAATCACGCCAGCCAGATGCCAGTAGTGCGCGGTGCTGGGTCCATTTCTTCTCCCATCATCATCTCAGATGATGAGGATGAAGCTGTCGTCGAATCCCAGCTAAACGCGACCGACAGCGACTCATCACTGATATTAGCTAAGGCCGATGATCTCAAAGAGGCAACGGGTCAAAATGTCGAGGTTTTTGCAACTTGCTCCACCACGCCCGACGTGCACACTTCTTCGAGTGTCGTACAAACAATAGGGTACTCTATGGCTTTGCGTATGGGATTCCGACCAGGTCGCGGCTTAGGCCTCCAATTTGACGGTAAGCAGTTTTATCGTCGACTCCTTTCACTAACCGGGAAACCGTCCAGGACCAGTCGAGCCGTTATCTTTTGGGGGACTCAAGCGTAAACGCCATGATGGTGGAATCGGATTCCCCGGGACACCACAGAACTCTGGACAAGAACAGAGTTCTGAGGCCGATGTGATGAAGAAAGGCGACGTCAAGGAGCGACGCAAAAAACGCAAGCAAGAACCACCAGTGTCGTCTCCTAAAGCTAAGCTTGTGAATCATATCCCCTCTCTACCACCTAAACCCGAGAAGGCACACAAGGCTGTTGCTGCAAAAGGCAAGGGGAGACAGGCTGTTTCTGCTCGCCACCCTCCAAGGAAACAGCACTCAACGTCGGTAGCCGCGTCAGAGTACCTACCTCCGCCTGCCTCCTCCCAAGCGCCAATTGGAGGAGATCCTTTCGGGTCCTCGGGTCTTCATCGTCTACCACCACCACCGCCTGAAACGGAGCACTTCAGCAGTGCCCCCAATCCCTTCCCAAACTGCCCCCCATTCACTGGACCAGGTATACCGGAACTTTGGCAAATGCAATGTTGGCTTGGAAATGCTGCTCCGTCGTACGTTCCCTGGCAAGACTTTCTCAATCCTGTTGCTGGCGAACCCATGGGTCAACCTGACCACATACCGTCAACTTCTTATTCCCCAAACGTCCCACCTGAGCCAGGGCCGTCGGCTCTTACGAAGGATCCGCTACCGCATCGTCCAAAGGATGAAAACTTCGGGCCCTCTACCATGTCCAAGGCGATTTCCCAGAGACCCAAGGCCACTCTTGTCACCCTTGTCATCGGGCGCGGCCCCGAAGCGGGGTCCCAAAGCAGCCGTGGCAGCTACTCCAAACCTCTGCCCAAACAGCCTAGCCCCGCATGCACCCTCGTACTCGAATCGATCCCGCAGCGCTATCGCACCCTCCCGTGGGTCACCAACTGGGCAAGTACCGCTGGACAGGTCACTCCCATGCAAGTAGACGTCGATACGAACAAGGGGAAAGCCTTGATCGAGTTTCCCGATGCAGTTGCTGCGAGGAAGGCGTTCATCAGTAAACAGTTACGTGGTAAGGGGAGACAAGCTATCAGGGCTTGGTGGTATCGTGTGTCGGGGGTGGGCTCGAAATCAAGTGGTATAGAGCTAGAGGAGGGCGAGATTGAAGATGCTTCCACTGTGAAGCCGATGACGCGGAAGCAGAGGAAGCGTCTGAAAGCTCAGCATGCGGCCACCAGTCAGGCTTGTGGCGGTGAGGGTGTGGCGCTGAAACATGGTGACCCCCCACACATGATATCCGCGAATCTACCACCGCCATCCAGTGGCGCGGAACCGTCAGTAGATGGGGAAGCTCAGCCAGAGGACTTTGGGCAGTGGAATGATGACATTGCCACGGTGGGCAATCCTGATGACATGTCGATCGCGTCTTCAATACCTCCATCCATCCAATGCGTTACGCCGTGTCCCGACGACCCAGAGGGCATGGTCATGTCATCTCCTGTCGCCAGTCATCCGCCTACCCCTCACGCAGCCTTGTTACCCCTCGTTAATGCAACCGCGGGACGCAACCCAGCTGAAGGGCCCCACGAAGAACCCCGCGCCTCCACCACAATTGTGGACAATACGCCAGTTTTGAGTTCCTCCACAACTCCCAGTAGCGTTTTTTTGTTGCCAGTTCCCCAATTCCTAGATCCACAAGTGGCACAAGCGCCAATACCACAAATAACCATCCCCAGCCCTGGATCGTCTTTTTCAGTGGATTCCCAGTCACCACCGCGTGCACCTTCCGAACCTCGAAGCCTTCAAACTTCTCCCATTGCCCCTAACTTTACCAGGCATTCTCTGCTTGCCCGTCGAAAAGAGCTCGAAGACAAGATTGCCCAGGGCAAAGCCGCACTTGCTATGACTCAGAACCATTTTACGCCCTCCGGTACTCCGAACACTTCGAGCTCTATGAAGAACATACCCGCAGCTCTAGAACCTCAATCTTCTCTGGATAGGTTGGTGAGGGAGCAGGCCCTGCGCCGTCTTGTTGTAGAGAGCCAGAAAAACAAAAGGGCACTGCCGGACGCTACTCCTCCTCACGCTTCCAATTCCACTCCCGTTCCTTTCTCGACGCCAACGCCGGTTATTACCAAACCGAACGTCTCAACGTCTGCTCATTTTCTCCGCTATAGATTTCGGTGGTATACTTACATTTGTCTCTTTGCTGACTTTGGATAGCTTGGAGGACCTGGCTATTTCGTTTATCACGGAAACCATCGAAACCGTTAAGCAACCTGTCCGCAAAGCCGCCGCATTAAACGAACGACAAGAGCTCGCTCACAAGCATGAGCTGCTCGAACGCTACATTGAACAGAGCAAAGCATTGATGGCCAGGCTCAGTCACGCGTCCAACAAGGTTGAGAAGGAAAGTATTCTTAAGGCCATGCGAGAATGTACCCGGTGCGTGGTGGCCTTTCCGTGTTGAGAGCGAAATGCAGGGGACCTAACGCGGATGTCGTGGATCTCAGGACGATGGAGCTCGACCCGGCAGGGTTTAATGAAACAAATTCGTTAATGGTAACGAAGGTGAAGCCTGCCGCGTTTTGCTGGCCGTCGTCATGTGAGGAGATGTTGGAGATCAGTGACGATGAGGAGGAGAGCTGAGGGAGGGTAGGTCGGAGAATTTCATCAGGTAGGTGGGTTTTCTTTGTTTCTGGATGATTATAAGAGTTGGGTCGTCGCACTTGTATAACGGAACATGCATCACAATTTTACATTTTTCTATTAATCATTTCTAAAATGGAGACTACGCCTGATATTACAGAACGTCGTCTCTGAGGTGGTCCGCAATGCCACGTCCTATGTCAATTTACCTCTGCCTCTTCGATCCCAGAGCTGTGGATACATGACAGACGTCGACGGGATTGCGATGGAGCTCTTGCCATATTTTGTGAGGTATGCTCAGCGGATGGGTAGGATTTGTCCCCTTACCTAAGGCTGGTTTGATCATGACATCCTGAAGGATCCAGGCTCGGATGGATGGATCCACGTACCACTCCTAATCCGTAGATCTGGGAGTTGGAGCTGAGCTTTGAATATCCCACCTCGAGACAAAGTACAGATAATAAAGGATGTCCCCCCTTCAATATTCAATATTCAATACTCAATTGCGGCGTTGTCATTGTTATTCCTGGGTGATAATAAAAAAGGTGCATTTTGCAGTACTTGAGACTGATTGTTGCCCAGGGTAAGGGTCAGATAAAGCCAGGGTTGTCCCGTTTTGTCAGCGAACCAAACAGATTGCAAACATCCTAAATAGCCACCATCCCCATGTACCCTTGTCTCTACCTTTCACCATCACTGGGTCCTCAAACGCCCGCTCATCTAAGAAGTAACTTTCACTGTATGCAATGCTTTTTCTCCCTGTTCTTACTTCTCGCTAACGTCGATTTACGGCACCGTATTACTTTCTCATTGGCATCTCGAAATTACGCCTCAACTCGATCTACCCGCCGCACTTGATCGTGTGCGATTGTGCTCGATCTTTTCGCGATTCATGTCGCAGAGCTAGTACAGTCTCGCCAGTATCTTAATTTCTTACCGCAATGGCCCTCAAGCGCATTAACAAGGTAGGGATTCTCTACCGTTGTCATATGATCCGAGGCTGTGGCGTCGCCCAGGCGCCTTTCTGGAGGCTTTGCATACTGACCATACTTGTTTTGATCCTCAGGAATTGATTGACCTTGGACGTGATCCACCCTCATCCTGCAGCGCTGGCCCTACTGGCGATAACATGTTCCAGTGGCAAGCTACGATCATGGGGCCGGTGTGTACTTTTGTATGTCGACAGCGTTGTAAATTGTGACTCATTTCGACTAGGGCGATTCACCGTATGCGGGTGGCGTTTTCTTCCTTTCGATCACCTTCCCTACGGACTACCCCTTCAAGCCACCGAAAGTCAGCTTCACGACGAAGATCTACCACCCCAACATCAACGCCAACGGGTCCATTTGTCTGGATATCCTCAGGGACCAATGGTCGCCAGCGCTGACCATATCGAAAGGTGGGGAATTTACTCGCTCACTCAGTTGTATCGTGCTTTAATTGGTTTCCATCTCCCTCTGTTTAGTCTTGCTTTCGATCTGCTCGATGCTTACTGATCCTAATCCCGATGACCCATTGGTGCACGACATCGCACACCTGTACAAGACAGATCGTCCTCGGTATGAGGCGACTGCCAGGGAGTGGACAAGGAAGTGCGTATTCTCCTTTTTACAATTGGAAATTTGTGGCTGACTCATAGCGCGCTATTTCAACATTAGATATGCCATGTAGTGCGATTGCGGCTACCTTCTTCGTACATACATGGGTTGTATTGGTCGGCTGTACGAAAGTGTAACAATGTCCTTGTGTCATCGCATGTCCATGTTCTAGTATTACCCCCTCCCCAATCCCCGATTTGTTGTCTGGCATTAAGTAAAATCAAACAAGGTTTCATAGTGTATTACTGGGGAACATGCAGCTTGCTAGTCAAAGTGCAGCTCACAGTGACACAATTATGGAAAGCCGGACAACCGTGCTCGAAAGAACCATGGGTCACGGCGACAAGGTTACCAAGTTTGGGAACTGGGAGCCGGGAGACCTCGGGCACCGCTATTGTTCTTTGAGTGATGGATTGTTAGGCATACGGGATTCAGTTGCAGGTGCTGGGGATGTGTAACGTAGCAAGTTGACGTTGAAGTATCAAGAACACGGATTGTCTAATCTACTAGTACAAGGGAGATGGCTGGAGTCCAAGACGTGTCCACATCATAGTGTAACATAAATAGAATTTTACAAAACATCTCCATCAGCGTCCTCGTCGTCAGAAAAGGCAGTGAGTAGAACACCTGGTGCTGCATCGATTTCGTTATAGCTGGCATCAATATTGGGTTCATCTTCCTGTTCCAAGGTATTTAATTCCTGATGGTGTTCGGGCTCTAATGAAAAGAGAAAGAAAATGAGAGTTTACTCTACCACTGAAGGCATAGTAGTGAATGGACGTACGAAGGCCTAGTCCACCACCCACACCGCCTATGTAGTATTCTGTAGCGGTCTCATTGAAGGGGAGATCTTGCAGACCATCAAGTAAAGGGACTTCAACATCGGCGTCAGGGATACTATTGACGTCAATCGACTCCAGGATGGCAGGGATCTCTGCACACTGTCGAATGACGCTGAGTAGAGCACGGTAAACCCCCCAAGCTGATTTGCAGTCGATGGGGGGAC
>KN819385.1:133319-152383 GCA_000827475.1 Paxillus involutus ATCC 200175
CCGTTGAGCTTCGTGATGAACGTGTTCCACTCCACTGTGCTGGCAATATCATCTACGAAGCTCATATGCAGCGACCGCACGTGGGCAATGGGGCCATGCAAAGAAGTGGAGCAAGTAGGATCATCGCTTTCGAAGGGCGGTATCTCCACCCATGGACAGTCTGATCGACACTCAGCCGTGCGCAAGGCTGGCCATGGAAGTTGAGATATTGGTTGCGGTCTGTGAGGATTAACCTGAGACTTTGTTCTATCGACAGAAGAAATGAAAACCTACAAATGATGTGCATCACTCGTGCTAGTGAGAATGTCACAAATAATGAACTTCGAAGAAGCTAAGATGACTTACAGAGTATCACGACCATATGGTCACATCTAGAAGTTGAATTGACTGCAATGCCGAGACGATGTTTCAGCGACAAGCGCAACGGCAGCCCTGGTTCTGTACTCACTGTCGATCTTGTCCACAACCGCCATGTAGTTCTGTAGCTCGTCGGTGCTGAGCGCCGCTGTGGATCGGGTTGAGCTGAGGTGATCTGGTGACATATTCAGACCAAGGTCGTGACGTTAGTACTCAGGCTTTCTCACCGCAAGTAGCGTGAAGCATCATGTTCTTGACCTCGTCTAAGAGTTCCTTGGTGACAGCGCCCCGCACTGGAAAAAGGTCACGGTGTTTCCTACAACACGACTGAATTCGATCAATCACGCATCCCTGTAGCAAATAAATTGATGTGAGAACCACTGGAGCGCATACATGGTGACGATTCTTTACTTTTCATGTTGCGTACCAGTATTGTGCTTCTACAGCGAGTTCTGCGGAGGATCAGAGCGAAGGCTCATCAGTTTGAGTCACTGTCGAAACATTCAGCACGAACTCTTGTGGGAAAGGGCAGCGACGCCTTTGCAGTCCCCAAGCATGCTCCTGGCATCAAACTCTTCTAGCCAAAAGAGACACCTCTTGTGTCTGTGAACGAAATAATAACTGCACAAAACCCCATAGTCATCAGCCTTTGGTTCTAGAACAAGTTCCACGTCCTCTAGGTCTAGGTTTACCCTCTGGTCGGAGATAGCTCGTTGCAGCTCTCCAAAAAGAGAGGTTTGAAATAACTCTATGTCAGTGATGATAGCTTGGTGGCAGATGTCCACTTCGGTGAATGTCCTCTGTGAGCGAAGATTAGCGGGTCGCTGGTAATATTGATGATCGAACATGCCGTTTCACCGTGCATGTAATAAAGTGCCCCTTCCGGATGGACATGTGCAGTCCAGCCATGTGGCAGCAATCCTCTGACGTGATTCTCAGCTCACTCTCTGAGATAATGGTGTAGACTCACTCGGTGGATGGGTAGTCGATTAAGTATCCCTTGATGGTATAGTCTGAATACGAAGGGTCTCTGGAAAGGGGCATCAGCAAACGTTAGAGCGAGCATGGATCCCACTTGCATCATGGCATGGCTCTTGGCGGTCCTATCATAGCGCATGACATCGTTCGCTGACATAGGTATGAAACGGGGTTCACGCAAGACAAACACAGCCTCCTCGGAGTGAACCATATCCGTCGAGGCATTGGTGGCGATTGGTCGTGTAAAGAGGCTCGCTGAAGACTCCACACGCACAATATCCGGGAGAGTGGTTGCAGAGCCAGTTTTCCAATACGATACACCACAAATACTCGGGCACGGAGAATGTGGTCGCGGTGCAGGACCGTCGTGTCGTCTGTACTGGGCACGGCCAATAGATGAAGGTGGCTTGCTGGTGTCTGAGAGAGCGCTTGGCGTTCTGTATAGGCCCTCTTGGCCCTCGGCAGGTACAGCCAAAGTGTGACGACGAGGTTGTGAAGCGAGTGTAAATGTCCCCAGAGGATCACCGGTTGTACCTGCAAAAGTGGCTGCTCGGACAAGCTCCATTCTTGGAGACGGCGGAACAACCGAGGAGATCGGACTTCGCAGGCTTTTGCTTCGCGTCGTATCTGAGCATCCACATGAGTAACATCAAAGAAAGCACCATTGACTGCGTACTTACCTTCATTGCCAACCCCAGGGCTCGGCGGCGGACTGAGTCGGGCGTCCGAAGCAAACTCCAAGTGCAGAGGCAACCGCCTTGTTGGCGTGGGGGGAGGTGAATTTGGACTTAGGTGACCCGAAGAGCTGATGTAGGGAGTATCTGACAGAGAGAAAGTCCTGATGGTAAGACGTTCTCTTGGTGGAGGCTCAGTACTGGGGAATATGGGCAGAGTCATATCCCGACTAGCCCGCGGCAGTCCTGGAACTGACGAGATAAAGGCTCTAAGGAGAGGAATCAATGAACATTTCGCCAACTGCGATCCAGCGCGAAGGAGGTATCTGCGGAGAAACGAAAGGGCAAGCAATAATCGAACGACAGGTCGAAAGACTGAGAGAGGTTTGCGAAGAATGAACAAAATGCGAGCAAGCAGTCGAGCAAACATGGGGACGAAGACTAGATCAATTTGAAAGAAACATGAACACGAAATAACCCGGACACTGAGAAATACGAATGAGAAAGCACGCTTAACCAGTGGACAGCCTCATCGCAGGGCATGCTATGGACGCATTTGGACAGGAAGGTGACGAATGTCAAGGGTTCTGGCATACAGACCCCATTAGAGTCGACAAAGGCGCGACCAGCAAGGCAGGTTGTGGGGCAGTTCGAGGAATACGCAAGTCACCCAAAACGAACTTCCCTCGTACTGCTGCCACCCAACCGGTTATCGTCCCTTCTGTGAAGCAGGACAAGTTAGGAGATACGAACCATGAGAACATGGAGAGGCCTATGCCCGAGTTGTCTTTTCAACCCACATATTATAAGCTGCCCTGGTCGTGTTCAAACGATGGGTTTCCATTAGTATGTTTGGGAAAATAGTAACGAGGACTCACTTAAGGGCTTGACACATCACTGCAACCATTGAGTGTTGAAAATTTGAAAGAAGAATCGCGACCCTCGATCTGGACTCGGTGCAGAAGAGCCGGTCAATAGATTTCCACATGTAATACTGGCATCATGGCTCAGGCTCGCCGGGGCAATGAAACCGTGACAGGATGTCGTGAGGCAGTGTAACTTCTCAAGCTTGCACGGCTCGACCTTGCTGCTATCAATAACTTGAACCGTCCGAGTCGCTGTGATAGAAGATCGTGAGAGGATTGATAACAGTTATAAGTCAACTGGCTCTCATCTGGCAAAGGAAGCTACTCAGGCTTTGCCAGTCACTCCGTCACTGTGAATACCTCAAGTAGATATTTGATCCCCGTGCCAGCCAGGATCTGTGATGTACTACCTAGTACCTACTGACAATTCACAGGACACATGTTACCCTCATTGGTACTGTGCGGCGACTCGGATGCACCGCCAGGGGCCTGAGTGCCATATGCTGCGTGTAATTTTCTCGTTTCACATATCGGATATTGGTGCGTGCTCCGAATAGCGTGCCTCCACCCCGTCCAGCGGTCCGAGATCCTGACTCCTGAGCTCGCCTACCATCGTGCACCAGTTTGTCTCGCCCGCCAGACAGCATCGCCATCCCTGGAACCCCAGTATTTGATTACACCTAGGTGCAACTTTTAGAATAACGAGTCGCATTTCCCCGGTGAGCTTTGCGGACATTCGGTTATGTCGCAGGTAAAGACGGTTCTGTCAGATCATGAAGATTTTACGATAAAACTCTTGCCAATCTTCATAGTTCTTGGCATTATCTAGCAACAGAGCACTCGTAAGCCTCTTGGCACCTCGAGACAGCAGCAGGGAACCAACTTACTCGAGTTCTCCTGGAGAATCAGCCCTCACGTTATCAACTGATATGAGCATGTGGAAGCATGTGGGAGCGCTCGTTAGGCGTTTTCTTCGCCGGTGAACTGAGTCCATGCATAAACAATACGCTTAAGACGCAGTAGTCTCTGTGGAACCGACAAACGTGACTTTGATTCCGAGTTGGTGTTGGAGCTCTGATCGATCCATTACGCCCCAACTCGGCGATATGGCGTAGCTTCACGGAGCCTTGGAGCTTCAAGTTGAAGTGCAGCGTGGACGGCTCGACAAGTCTGCGCTAGACCGGAGGCCGTAAGTCTACCCACCGAAGCACAGCAGGAACACTATTGTCACGGGAAGAAAGGGAGCTCGAAGCAGTTTCTAGATCTTAGCAAGGTTCTGAAAAGTGAACAGGATCTCGTAGTTGATCGTGGAGCAGTAACTTAGATCTCCTGTAGCAAGTTGATGAAGCCCATCGGTGGAGTCAAAGAGCATTGGACGGACATACGTTGTTGTGTTTGTTGTGTTCTGTAAATCATAATCCTTTGGGCGAGGACATTGGCAATGCCAACTGCCATCAGTCTTTGCGCCGGTGCACAAAATGCGCGGTCATTACAATAAACATTGGTTGAAATGAAACTTGGTTGAAACGTTGACTTCAGAAGTTCAAGTTGCTCTTCTTGAGTGGCGCGGGACCAATAGGATTAACTCACCACATTCGGGACCTTCCGATCCGAGGTAGCTTTCCCGTCCGTGACGATGACTAGCAAGGACAAGTATCCGTCACTCATCGATTCACATGACTACGTCTACAACTTCTCCGACCATCCTTCTCATCCTCATGATGTTGAGCATGAAGAGCCCAGCACACGAAGGCGTCTACCTATTCCAGACCTTCGGTTCGAACAGACGTATCTGAAACGTATACAATCATGCATTCACATCGAGCCAATGGCAAAAGCGGGAAAGGAGAAGGAACAAGAATTTGCACAGCCTGACTTTGCTGAAATAGAAAGAGCAACATATACTGCAGCCACTCATGTTACCCCCCTCATCAACTCCTCTCAGCAAGTCGTGCGGGTTGACTGGGGGCAGGTTGCCTACATCACCTTGCGGGATCAGGTCATGATGCCTCTACTACAAGGGATGCTCTGGTGAGCTCCCAAAAACCCAAATCTTACATTCCATTCATGACTGGATTCTAGGGGTGTGATTGGAACATACTATAAGCCTTTCGTTGCATATGCGAAGGGAAGTCTACGAGGAAAGCCATTACCGTCGTATCCAGTCGAGGGAGAGGGTGTTGGTTGGCTACGTAGTTGGGTGAAGAAATTGGGATTCAGCAGTATAACTGTTGGACCACCGACCTTCCAAGGACGGTCTTAGGACACACCCATGCATCAGACTCTGCTGGCACAGGTGGCGTTTTCTCTCTTCACGGTCCCATCAAATATTCATAGGCATCAATGGCAGGTCTGTATGCGATTGGAAAGGTGTTCGCATAGCTCTCTGCAGGAAGTCCAAGCGGAGAAATACGTTCATCCATTTGTTGTCAAATGCCTCATGCAGTACCGTTAGAGTCGCTCACATGAACTTCATGAATTGTTAGCTCTCTGAAGACAAGTGCCGTTCACACTGATACTCGACAATGATATTAATCTGCCTGCGGCGTGACACCGCACGGGTGGTTGGCCTCCAGTAACTTGAACACGGAAAACCTCACTCGTGAGCTGGCCTTGACCATCAGGCCGTCGGAATCAAGGGCGATACCAAAACTGGGACCCTCTTTTGGTCTTCACCCCAGTGAAGTAGGCTGCGGGTCTTTTCCCCGTGGCTTCTGGACGATGTGGAGTCCTATTTTGGCGACCGACCCATGCTAGCGAATGTGTTGATGCTGCCCTTGCACTCGTGGACTGGGTGGAAACTTACATAAATGCATTCTTAAGTCCGATCAGAGTGGTAGCGCGCGGCCACAGGCGGTCACTTGTACGACGCAGAGGTGTTGCGAGGCACGAAAGCCAGAAAGCTCGGCGACAGCGGTACTACTAGCGGTACTAGTGGAAGAGGAGGTGCAAGTTGTGCTTGCGCCGGGCGCCATCACACATTGCGAGTGCTGAGCTCATGGTTGTACCTCAGATCTCAGACCTCACGCTTCAAAGCTTCCGGGTCAGTGGCTCGCCGGGCTGGGGCAGGGACTAGCAGACAGTATGGAAGCCTGAGGGTCGAGACCGCTGTCTGCTTAGACCGTTACACCAAAAGGCAGTAGTACTGAATGGTTTGCATTCAGTATCGCAGGAGGTACATATACCAGTTGTAGGAACCTTTTATATGTACGAGAAGTAACATATAATGACTTGACACCAGCTGTCGTCATTCCCCCTGAGTGTAGTCCAAACAGCAGCCCACAGTCACACTCATGATTTGCATCAGAAATCCACTTTTTTAGTCAAGTCCTGCAAAACGAAGTAAGCAACTTTTGGGAATTCAGGACAATGCACACACCGTGTGGGGAGTAGTGGAATACTGGTACGGAAGCCCAATGAGCAAAAAATCCACTTAGTTGTACTGTATATCGAAACACTCACCTTTGGCTCCTGGGTCCAATTAATCAGGCTTGACGGTTCTTCACCAATCTTCTTATTGTACTCTTGATAATGCGCTCGAACCTCTTCAACGCCTCCTCTGATGGCTCAGGTTAGTCATGAAGGCGAGTGAAAATGTAATACAAATGACCCCACTTGAGCTCGTTGCGTAGCTCCTCCCACGACATGTTAGATCCTGCACCGTCAACTGTGGCATGTACTATCAGGCGTGGTGAGACCGAGACCACAATAAGAAGTATAGTACCAATGGCTTTTAAGAAGTACTGCCGGTGGAATTGTCATCAGTCTGGGACGGTTGTCGCGATTGTATCTCACACCCCACCTTTGTGAAGGTCATCTTACGCTCGTCATCATCATGTGCATACTGATGATCCCTGCATGCCGACAAACAGATCTAGCGGAACGCTGTCATATGGTGGTGCGGAACATCATGGAATTCGGTACGCACCACACTGAGGTTCTGTGCCTCTTCGCCAACCTTGACGGAAGCGACATTCTTCAAGTCGGTGTCGGAAGTCAGTGTGTCTGACAAGCTTCCACCTTCTCTCGGAATTGGTGGGCAGTATTGAACTCGTTTGCAATGTTTTTTACTCAATCGCACTTGGGTATCTCATCACATGTTATGTTCGTGCGTGCTATGAAAAGACTCACTCAAATGGACTATTGCCGTTGCTACAGCTGCATGTCTCCAGGAGTTAGTGAAATCCGTAGATTGGATGACGCCCGCGACTAACCTTTGAACACTTGACCAATGTCAACTGTCCACTCTTTCGAGTAGGTGTTCGGTCCGTTGCCTTGCTGTAAGTCTGAAGGAACGTTGTGAGCATAATACCGCAAAGAGACGCTGACACAAACACGCACCCAGTAGAGTTTCAGAATGACAACAGTCGAAAAGTGCCTAGATACACGTGAGTAAACGAAGTAGTTGTCAATAAAGGCTCGTACAAATAGCTTTGAGCCTTTCACTGTTTCCAAGGGGCCGATCAGACGAATGTGAAGGAGCTGCACAGCCGTAAGATTTAGCACGCCGTACATATTATAAGGAGGTTCACATCATCAAGAATGGGTTTTCCATCAGCTGCAACAATTTCTGAGGCTAAATCAGTGCCTGCGCCAGATCAACACAAAGGTACGTCCACCAACCCTCATCTTGTCCGTCGGCTTCCTCGGCATCTGGGCAATGTTCTTGTAGGGCGTGCCCAGAGTCTACCAATCCCAATGTTGGCACACCATTCGATCAAGAATGACTGCAACTTACAATAGAAAAAGAATTGACTGTCCTCCAGGGCGTCGCGGACCAGGCGATCCATTTGTTCCAGCTATCATTCAGTTGAGAAATCCTAAGTCCCCCCAGGAGTTGGGAAGACCACGTACGATGTTTTTATACGTAGGCCACAGATATTTTTCGTGATCTTTATTATCCAGCATCAGGATCACATCTTCCGCCTCATAGCCGTGAGAGGCTATGTAAAATTTAGAAGCTCAGTTTGTGAACAGCACCAGGACCACGGCGCGTACCTATCAGGCGGTCTTTCAGATTTTTGGCGTCTCGATGAGCCCAAGGGAGATTGACCAAGCCGGTGGTATGCTGCTCGGGAATGCCCCGTACATGCCGGACAGCAATGAGAAGCGCTCTTTTCTTCCCCATAGGCTTGTCGGAAGTTGACATGACGTGCGGGAGCCTGGAGTAAAGCTTCAGTGCAATCCATTCAACCTCGGCATTGGACACTGCCTCACTAGTCAAGGACGTTTTGCCCAAAAAGGATTCAGGCCCTGAGGACAGAGATGGGATTGGGGTGCCTGTTGAGAAAATTAGTGAGCTGGCTGAATCGGGACAACTACAGGTCTGGAGTAGAGGGAGTAGGAGATGAAATACATCACCATCCTCTCCTGCTTTATGCATAAAGCGGGTGCAGCCTTATCACAGGAATACAGATCTCGGAGTATGGAAACTCCGCGAAAACATGCTGACAGGACCTACAGGAAGGTTTCGGGGCAGTGAAGAGCCGCCTGCAAAGAATAGATTCCCCGAATGAATGGATGTGACTTGCAACATGAAACCTTGCGTAATTCTGCAAGGCGATTATATTGGTTCTGAATCCACGATAGGATATATTACATCGCCCTAGAGGGTGATCCCGAGAGTGGCTGAGCATCCTGTGGGGCACTATCCATGCTGAAGAGAACCTGCGCGAGTAGAAGACACAGGGATTTGGGATTCCAGGCGTCAAGTTGTCACGATGAGGATCGAGCGTCTCGCATATTTCCGCTTTGCGGGAAGGCGTGAGTGACCAAGAATAAATCAGGCGTGGACCGTACCTTGTGATGCGAGGAAGACGATCCTCATTGGGTGGAGTAACGGGTAGGCCGAAAACCGACGACATTCTTACAGGACGAAGCAATTTTGGCGCTTGTCGATAAGGGGGAAGGGCGGCGATCTCAGGAGTATATCTTCATCAGAAGGAACATAATTCCCAGATTGAAGCGCAGTACTATGACCCGTCTGATCCATTGTCCTTCCAGTGGCATTGCCGTCACATCAGGGGCAAAACTGATAATGATGATCGAGCGTTTGAATACCAACGACACTGCTTAATATCCGTAGGGCTTGAGGATATCACAATCGATGATGGAGGCGAACCATACGAAGACGCCATGAAAGGGAAACAGTATGACCGCCGAACGTCGAGGAAATAGCGTAAACACGCATGAATAACACTGGATTCTATGATCTGGACGGGTCTAAATTAAGCATAAAGAAAAGTATATATGCTGGGTCCAGGTTGGCGCAGGAGTTTGTGAAACGAATTCGAAATTACGAATTGGAAAAAAGGAAATAAAATAAAAATAAATCGGGGTCAGCGCACTGGCGACAGTTACGTTGATTTGACCGAGGGATCAAAATCATATATCGACCTGGTCCTGGAGGTTCTGAAACTGGCTGTTAGGTCACAAAACCATGCTCTCAAGACATAAGTGAAACACACCACTGGGCCGAATCTATCGTACTGCATAGTTGTCATGTAAGCAGACTGCGAGATACAAAAGTTGGGCCAACTTGCCTGCGGTTTTTGGAAACCGTTCAATTGTTGAACCATGGTGGGAACACTGGAAGTTGATGTGATTGTAGTGCGCCGAGTGGTCTGCCTCCCCGACCGGGATTCCTGCAAGTTGATAGTGGTGTTGACCGACGCTTCCGCGCGGCGTCTCGAAAGTTCGTTGATGCGTTGACTGTGAAGGGTGTCTCAGTCGGGTGAAAAGACCAATCTGATGGTGACTGACCGGATTTCTTCCAAGAGCTCAAGCCAGGTGCGATCGTATTTCTCATCTGAAGAATGACTAAATAACGTCCTTAAGAGCGAAGGCAGAATCTTACTGAGGGCTCCAATAAAGAACTTTTGGCATGTAAGCAATCCAGCCTGCCTTCGTAAGCATATGTGGACTTACTTTCGTCATGGTGTCCCCTCTTTCATTGTCATCGTATGCTTGCTCGCTATCCCGACATGCAGACAGGGAGATCTAGTCACATCATAAGTATAAGTATTTCACGCTTTGAGCATGTCAAGTGTGAGCGTCCTCACCACTCTAGCGCTGTCCACTTCTGGCTCCTGCTCCAAGACTTGTTCAGGAGTATTCACTCGGGGCAAACCGAGGTGGAAGCCGAACGACGAGATTGTGTTATCAAACGTCATAGAGCGAGCCCGAACACGCTTGACGCCAGTGTCTGGTACTTCGACAACAGGTTCAACATCAGTCTTTTGGCGGCGAACTGTGACTTGGAGTATAAGGCAAGGAATCTGCAATAACTAGGAGATCCTTGACGTACGTATACTGGCAATGCCCTTCGAAATTCCTTGTGATGGTCTGACAAGATTGACAACGCCAGAAATTATCCTGCCGAATCTACTGGAAGGTTGATTGTGGTGTGACAAATCTTTAACATCCAAGTCTCAGCACCTTTGTCGTACGTTATCAGACAAACTAAGACATACCAAGCATGGTCGCTGAATGGCAACAATCAAAAACCACCTACAGGCCAGCGTCAGCACCGTGGTCAAAAACCTTGTTCATGAGTTTGAATGCATACAAATAACTTGACATTTTTTATTTTCAATAGGGGCTTGACAAGGCGCTGTTTGAGGACCTGATTGCATGATCAGCCTCGTTCAACCTCTCACTATGTGGGACGGACATTATCCAGTATTTTTTTGCCATCACCAGTCAAAATGGCTGGGCGTTTCAGTCAGATTCATTCAGCAAATAAGCGGAATGACTCACCTTCATCCATCCCGTCGTCTTCAGTATTGTGATGACAAGGGACCTGGAGACCGTGGCCTGAAACTTATCCACGATTCTTCATTAGGGAGAGTGATACCCAATAGCCGATTAAGCCTACGCACAGTAGACGAAGAACTGGTCATTCTCAACCGCCTCTTTGACCAGCAAGTCGATTTGCCTGAGCTGCGCCGTGAATGTGTAAGAGGCTAAACTCAGTAAATATGGGTAGCTCTCACGATGTTCTCCTTGGTCGGCCACAACTTCTTGTGATGCTTCCTGTCGTCCAGCATGACGACGATATTATCACGCGTGTACCCGGGCCGAGCTGGGTATGATTAGGAACTAGGGAAGTCAACTCTTAGATACAGCCACTTACACGTCAAAAAATCTTGCATTGCAAGAGTATCTCTGTGTGCAAATCGAATTTCGCCGAATTCTGGCCTTCGTTGTACATTCCGAACACCGATTAAAAGTGCCTTCTTTCTCCCGAGGGACGGACGAGGAGGTAAACCGGACATGATCTGAAAGGGTGCGGTCGGGATCTGGTGAATTAAAAAGTGATGAAGAGCGTAGTCCTCTCAGAGATTGATGGAAACAGAATGGAATTAAAGAGTCGGTATAAATACACCTTCTCTCCTGAGCAGCAATGTGAACAGGTTCTACAGGACTGTATCCTTGCTCGACATCATGTCACACAGCCGCGCCTTGTACGCAGCACAGATTTTGCATAGCCTGAAGTCTTCGCACCAAGCCGCACTGTGACACCTGTGGACTCTGGAAGGGTTGTACCACTAAGCACGCGGACAACGCGCCGTTACACGTTCGAATCGCCAGCCTACGCACGGCGGATGCAGCGGTGACATGTGGTCGGAGTATATCGCTGTGATGGCTATCCACCTATGCGATATAAGCAGGCTGTAGCGTTCTGCACGCGGATTTTGTGCGTGAGGGCAGTGGCACCGTCGATGGCATGAGAGTATTACATATGGCGGGACATGCTACTATCAAGGGTGGCATCAATTGCTGCAAAAATGAAGGCCCATGTCTTGCTGTAGCGCGGGTACGTTGTTATTGACCTATGTATGGGCTGTCCGAACCTTGGTGACAGGGACCTCGACTTAAGCTTGAGGAAAGCAGCAGCGGAAAGCCACCTGATGCGGAGATTGAAATATCGAAAGCTCTGGAGCAGAGTTGTCCAAGTCCAGCTAGACTAATTATAAGATATGGTGGACATGTATGTGAAGCACTGCAAAAATGGTTCAAGAAATCCTGTGTGGTATACTGCAACCAAGGGTATACGTGGGGTATGATGCTATGAGCTACAAAGTGATACAGAATGTTCGCGCGCGAAAGCTAGCACGCAACCAAAAAAAAAACGGCAATGTCAATGTCAAGCCAATACAGTGACGAATAATGAAACGAAACCAAGAAGTAAAAGTTGCACCCCAACAAATGCGTGAACCAAGTAAATTACAACAATAATTTGAGGAAAGATGTCTCTAAAAAGTAAAGTTGTCCTGGTATTGGTACGAGTTAGTGCGGAGGAAGTCCATCAGAGGTCGACTACTTCGTCCAGGTCCTGTCATGACGGGGTAAGAAACTATCGAGGATAATATCGAAGCACGACCTACCAATTTGTAGTGACTGGCGTACTATTCGGAAGGAGAGACACATCGCATGTCAGCGTCCAGTTTCAACCATAAAGGTAAAGAGGCTCACTCCTGGCTTCTGAGAATAATTCAAGGTCGAAGCGTCGCCATCATCTTCCTCCCGAGTAGTCGGCAGCTTCGCTTGCGCTTTCAGGAACTCTTCCAGAGTACGGACGTGGATCTCCGTGTTCCGGCGGATGGGTCGCGGCCTGCCTCCGGTTTCTGTGACATTGGTAAAGGTGGCTCGCCGCGAGACAATCTTGGTTTGCATATCCAATTCCTGGCGCGCTGAGGAGATCTCGTTGACACGTTCCCTAAACAAAGGCTGCGTTAAGTAACTTCCATTGCTCAACATCGCAAAGGGACAACCTGATGGCAATCAACAATTGCAACAACGTCGACTGCGGGTTTTCCCCTTGAATCAATAACATAAGTATGTCACTAGAACCAAAGCACATGTTGGCCTACAGAGATGGTCCACGAAAAACTTCCCTGAGATCAGCCAGAGCTCACAGTGTCGGTTGAAAGTGAGGAAACCTACCTTTGTAACCGTTCCATTCTTAAGATAGTCATCAAAAGCCATCTCATTGTCCTTGCAAGCAGACAATGAAATCTTAAGACTGAAATGAGCATTAGGACATGCGTACAATGTGACCACTCACCACATGAGCACGATCCTCGCCCCCTGACACGGGTCGCTCACACCTCCCGTCGCATTTGAACTGAGAGATTGGAGAAAGAACACGTTCGATCGACAATGGAAATGGGATCCATTTAGACCGCGCAGGCGAACTCTCTGTGGAAACCGCTGTGAGTGTTAAGGAAGCTCGAGTGATAGGCCGTCCTCGAGGTTTCTTGGGCGTGACATCGGTCAATGCATTCATTCGGAGTGGGAGAAAGCCCCTTCGTCCTAAACGGGTGTGAGTACACGAAAGAAGCTTGAAAATTGGACATACGGAAAGCTTGTGGAATACCTGGAAGGCCGCAATGAAATTTTAGGATTAGTCTCAAGCGTAGATATTCAGGAGCGCACACCTCTCATGAATGACGGACGAGGGACGGACGGACGAGGGAGGGATTCATGGCGGTGTGATTCATGGCAGTGTCTCAGGGATTGTCCACGTTCAGGATCGTTGCAGGTATGGTGGTCAAGGTCTATCATACAATGAGATTCGCGCAAGGCAATGACAGGGGGTGGATAGCCTACCGAGGACTGTCTCTGAGTGACACGAATCCCACAGTGCCTGTGCCCTGGCGGTCAGCAAAAGTGTCGGGGAACAGTAACTAAGTAACGCACAAATAAGTTGCAGCCACTAGGGAGAGGATTGACAAGCCACTTCTTGAGGGTCTGGATGATAGACATCTGTGAGCTATACGTATGAGAGAACGACGTCCGGAAGGCCTTACATTGTCCTTTATCATGTTGCCGGTGCAGGTGAAGATAACTGATTCACGTCATCATAAGGGAACGGAACGGAAATGGAATGAAATGAAGATAAAACTTACCCTCGTCCAACCCATCAGTTTCACTGTGGTGGTTGCAGGTCACCTGATGACCGTGACCAGCATCTGCCAAGCAAAGGAAGGTCAACAACTATTTCTCAAGGGAAGATTGTGCCTAACAGTAAAAAAAGAGGTGATCCCCAGGAGCAACACCTCGTACAAAGAGCTGTATCTGTTTCTTCTGTGGTACTGTAAGACCGATGAATGCCGTTGAACATGGATGGCTCACAATGTTCTCCTTGGTGGGCCAGAGCTCCCTCCGGACATCCCGCCTGTCCATCATCACTACCACATTGTCCTCTGGGTACCCAAACTTATCTATGTAGACGGTTAGTTACTAACGGCGTGCAAATAAGTATGTATGAAGTTACCAATGAGGAGGCGCTGCAACGATGAGGCATCCCGATGGACATTAAGAAGTAATGGGAAGCCTTTGACGCTGACGTCCCTCACGGCGATGAAGAGCGCCTTCTTGGTGGCTTCCTTAGATGGAGAAGCTTGATCGATCGGAGCCATGTGAAAACAGTGTTTAGGCCCAAAACTAACCAAGTGGAGCACGATAAGATATAAAGAAAGCGTCAGAGATAGCAACGTGTTGGCCCAGAATGGCTGTTGATCGGAGTAAGATTGGCAAGAACCTCGGGGAGATGAAGAGGGAAGAGGGATAGGAAGGGATATGATGATTGTCCTCTTACGAGTATCTGGTGAGGGCGACGACCGTCTGTAGATGTGGGGTGTCGAGCAAGGAGGATCCTGAGAGGTGGTCATAGCCTCAGTGTTTATTCAGAGATATTTAACCAGCTGAGATGTTTGTTCCCCTGCCGCACAGGAGGACCACTGGCACAGGATAACCAAAACAACGTCGTACAGTGGCACGCATCCAGCCGCACTAGTAGGAGCTACATCGTCAGCTGTAGGGAACTGCAGGATCCGATTAAGCTTCTCAACGATGTCCGAAATGCGAGGGCATCGTACTATTGAGTTACAACACAGAAGGCTACGGTATATCGTAGTAGAATCGGGATCAATGTCCCAGTCCGAGGATGCTGTCAAATGCTGCGAAAAGGAAAAATTGTCCCACAAGTTTACATAAAGTGAACTATCGAGTGCACCAGTGATAGAGATGTGTCCGTCAGAAGGGTACCATGTCAATGCGCAGGCTCATAAGCATCACAACCAACCAAAGTCAGCCACATGTCTCTCATTTCCTGCCTCCACCTGCGCAGACAGTGACAGTTCGCTCGGACCTCGATAGGGCACCGACACTCCCACCACGTCGGTGGACGCCATGTCCCTTCCGAGTCAAATGGCTGTCTCCGCTGCGAAGTCGATCTTTTGCCATGGCCTGTTCTGGAAAAATTATCCATGTTTTTCCCGCGTCCGAGAACTGAGTCTAACTCGCAACCAAGTTGAGGCAGAGTGGTGATGTCGGCCGCGAAGCAGACGATCCGCATGCGTTGTTGATGAGAAAGCGAGGGAGCAAGGTAAGAGATGATCTCCTGCTGTAGTTCAACCGGCAAGAGAAAGAACGGAGGAAGTAGGCCGAAGGATCGCGAGTTCCTGTTATAAACAGACACAGGAGGAAAGGTGCCAGCACCATCCCTCACCGTGCCTGAGCGCAAGAAGAGTGCACGACAACAGCGGAGAAGGGCCAGGGACTGATCCCTGATTTGCACTTTATGTTCCAAGTTCCGCTGCACTGCTGCAGAGAGGACCCGCAAACCCTCTTGCCATATGATCGTCCTCATTTCGGCACCACCATCATGCTCGTCCGCGTGTAAGTCGTCGAGATTGACCCTCCACAGAGTGTAGTTTCCTTCTTCAATCGCATTAACGACCGTGCGTGCCCCAGCCAAAGTTAGGCTGTTCGCGTTGCACTGTAGTCGTTCGAGACGACATCGAGGTGACTTCACGTAGTCGGCGAGAATTGGTACAACGGCCCGTGTCATATTGATAGCCGGTATGTCCAGCTGTCGGAGATAAGGGGTGGAGAGCATCGGTACAAAAGTTCGCACAAACGGGTCCCCCAGGGAAGTGGTGTGAAGGATTTGTAAAGTGCACAAGCGCGATGAATTCAACGCGCTCGCAAATTCCGCGATGACCTCTGGGTCAGTGGTCAAAGGATTCTTGGGGACAAGCGATATTGAGACATGGTAGAGGGCGAATAGAAACGTTCACACGTACCCCAGAAAGACACAGCTCCCTGAGAACGCTGTTATTTCTCAAGAATGCTGCTACGGCAAGCAGTCCCCGGGCACCAATGTCATTTTTGGTGAGAAACAGCTCGGTGAGACTATTCCGGCAATGGAGAGCTGATGGAGAACTCAGGAATTCGAACAATCGGACGCATCCTGAATCCCCTAGACAGCTGTCCCCGAGATATAACCTGTGGACAACTTCGCGCCGTCGAATTGCGCTGATGATAGCATTCACGGCTGCAGGAACCAGTAAGCTCAGTGGACCCGTTGAGAAGATTGTGGTCTCACTTAAGCTCGATGCAAGGCGAGCGCTGATGTTGTGCAACGTCGAATTGACCACAGAACATATCGTAGCTGGATCCTGCTCATATGCGTGCCGCCATTTTGATGATAATGGCCTGAAATGCATGTTGCAAAAACGCTGTGGTGTGAATTGTGCGAGAGGAGATGGTTTCTCGCCAACTGGCTTAGCCACGCAACTTTATCATAAGTTTAACGAAGGGTTGCAACGGCCATGAGAAACCGACTGGGAATGGCATGGGTGGCGACAGGCGCTGTCTACCACGTGGCGGTGTTGACCCGCCCTAGCCAATACTGCCTCTCTAGTGCAAGTTCCTGAGTGCTGAGCTCAGCTGGTACTACGTATACTCAGTACTTGGTACACACTGACCTTGATGCAAGATAAGACAGTCGATTAATGGAACAATACCCTGTGGAAACCAGTACATGAATTCTTATGAGACGCTGGCCGAGTCCTGGCCGTAACAAGGGAATTAAAACAGAGTGTAGGAAAGCTGGACTCGACTGTGCAGCATATATATGCATCACGATGCATGACCCCTGTCCATCCACCTCACTTGCCCGGTGGTTCATGCAACTTCTCCCGTATGCTAACCGAGTTATACTTTGCATCAGTGGGCGCGCCCCTCACACGGCCTTCCCTGTATGCATCCCCTGATGGACGGGTTGTAATAGCTAGTAATCGTCCTGGAACGAGAAACGTACGGAAAATGGTGTCATGACCTTCCCTATGCTTAGCATCTTCGCCTGCGAGGTACATTGTGGCTAATGCCAGTGTCGTTCCTGCGACGCAAGCTATTGCCTACAGCAAGACGATCAGATCTCCGATGCTAAACCTAGCAAGTGAGGCAGCAACATACAAGAGATCGGCCCTTCGGAGCGCGATTCGAGTTCATAAGTGAAAGACAAAGTGGATATCACAAGTACTGCGACAATGAAAAATATTTGCTGGACTAAAGCAGCAAGCCTAAGTGGATGATTGTAGCAGTCAAGGTGATGACGACGAGTCCGAGTCGCAACTTGAAGCCACAACCATCTGACGTCACACCCTGCAAGTGGTATCGTCAAGGCTCTTACCTGCAGTGCAGGGGAATGTTTGCGTTGCACGGACCAGATCAGCGCATGGACAAGCCGATGCTGGCGCATGTCCAAACCTCCAACTTCGCTCAGTTGCTAGCTGTAGTGTGGCTATGATTCAGAGTACCGACAAACTCTTGTATCGAGATGCAGTATGAATTCGTCATTTGACCATGTGGGTAGAAATCATGTGCTGAACTTCGAGCGACAAAGCTAGCATTGAGCAAGCTGCATCATGATTACACGGCTGGTGTGACCTCACACCTAATTGTTTAACGTATCGAAAAATCTACACCGGATGCTATCAAGGTGAGGTGACAGGTAGCCATCGGGGCTTTGCGAGACAAGGTCCTGTTGAACATCTACGGCCGGGTACGAGTCTTTTGAGTGGTCTGTAGGAAAATGAGTTCAGCGACGCGCAAATGAAATCCAAAAGACCCTACCAGTACATCGCTGAAGCCTATCCAAATCCACGAACCCTACCGCTCCACCAACATCTTCTTCAACGTCGCCCTGAATGGCTTCGGCGCCTTCCCAATAGCTCTCCGCGACATAATAGGTTCAATGCGCAAATTTTGTGGCCAGGAAGCACCAGCTTCTGCTTGACGTCTTTGCATGACTTCGGTGAGTGGTTCTTTGAAGGCTTTCTCCTGGTTTTTGGTGAGTGGGGGAGAGTGGATTCGGTTCGGGTTGAGGGAAGCTTTGGGGAGTAGGCGGGTGAGGAGGGTGCGCATTGTGTGAGAACCGCTGTGGGGAAGGTAATCAGTCGTACCGAAGCCTTTAGGAATTGGTGGATGGCGCACCTCTGTCGCTCCAGCTGTAGCTAATCTAGACCAAATGTACGTTACGAGTCTCGTCCCGAAGCCGAGTCACGGAGCGGAGAGACGTCTGGCAATGCTTGCCAAGCCAAATTATCTGTGTTATGTAATTCATGGTTCAGTTGTGCATTTTCCACCAGGACCCCCGCATAACCCTACTAAGGTCCGATCGGAAAATACTGGATTTTGGGTACTTATGTCCGCGTGAATTTTCGGCCCGCGGTGCCCGCACTTCACTCGAACCTCCGAATTCTAGCCCGATGTGTCCGCATAATCGATCATACCTTGCGACAGGCGCACGTCAAGACCATCGATAGAGCGTCAAAGTACCGCATAAATGAACAGTGTCAGACAATGTCGATAGTAATTGGCGTGCCCACTGCCGTGATGGCCAACACTAGTGGCTCTTAGTGGCTCCGGCACTCCCAGTCCTGGGGTCGGTTATGCCCGCATGTTGGATCTGACATCGCTACAGACGACCCGAAGTGAAATCGGACCTCTCAGTGATTTTAGGGGTCTTAGGTCCGAATTCGATCGGACATGGTGGTCATTTTTGGGGGGTTTCCTCCCGCACTATAATCGGACATTGGTAGGGTTATGCGGGGGTCCTTTTCCACCTGCCACAACTTGTTATGAGCTGGGCTATCATATCTTCCACTGCTAACTTCTCGAGCATCATCTGTGTCCGCCCCAAATATCCTGAGCCAAGTTGGTAAACTGCAGTGAACGATCTGGGTATCTATTGGTCTGACTCATATAATGTTCACAAGTCACTTGCGGAACATGAAGGTATATCAAGTAACGTTCGCAATATGTGTGCGTCACTGAACGAATCCAGGTAGCTGTAGAAGGGTGCTGTCACGGTGCACTTGACGCCATCTACCAG
>KN819386.1:3278-24757 GCA_000827475.1 Paxillus involutus ATCC 200175
TGGGCGCGCACCTGAAAGCAAGATTGGTATCAATCCTCCCGCCAAACACAGTCCACCTAGGCAGCTTTTTGACCTCATCCAAGATACCAAGTCAATTCTGAGCTCGTTGAGTCTTGACTTGCACTCTTGGTTGAATCGTGGGGTTGCCTTTTAGAGAAACGTCATCGCAACCCCCGATTTTTAGTAGTACATTACGTAATTATATTTTGAGTCCATGGAAACAGGGTAGCATTATGTAATACGTATGCACTATCGTCCCTTGGGATCTTGGACGGCGTTTGATATCCACATGATAAAAGAATTGACCGTTTGGGGTCCCTGTCACCATCAACGCTCAACATTCCTTCACGTTTAGCCTCAATAGTCGACAAACAACGAAATCCTTAGCGTCCAAAAGCGCGGTAAAGGTGGTGCGGGGTGATGAACTTCCCGTTTAAGAGAATGATGTGCCATTGACGGTCAATGCAGTCACCGGGCACGAAGTTGTGAGTGGTGTCAGAAATGCGGAATTGATCACAGCCTGAGAGGCTACAGACGAGCCCTCAAGTTCAACTGTCTTTGTTGATGCGCTGAACGTGGAGAGGTTTAATCCTCGATGGCTTCGAAGTGAATCGTAGAGCGGTTGTTCTACCTGACTTGTCATGGCCTTGTGATAGTTCATGTCCGAAGTTAGAGACTTCAAGGAACCTGCGAAGTCCCTTGCTAGCCAGAACTGGAATCGGAACGCGGGCTATTCGTAAAAAATATGACTAGATCCATTGCGACCGTTGGCCTTCGCCCCAGAACAAAAATACGAAGACCACTGCTCCCCTAGCATAGAGCAGGTTGTCCAGCCAAGAGAGTAAGGAACAGCGAAGGAGCGTCTTTTATTCGCCGCTGAGGGTACGGTCCGTGCGGCAGGATCTCAAGGAGGCTACAGGGGATGGGAACCTATCGGAGGCAGCCGGGACTTGACTTTCGACCTGGGAAAAGAGACGCGTCGCGCAAGTGTTGATAGCTGTTGATATGTTGGTAGCTCAGAGAGCACAGATATTCATAAAAAGTGGGGTGACCTTCACCTGGCTATTTTACGTGAATTGACGACGTTATGAAAGTGGTCAAATGTTACCCCCAACATGAATAGTGGAGGGTCTTGCGCCGGAAAGCAACAGATTCTGCATGCCAGTGACCAGTTGTGGTGACATATGGTATGGTGGTCGATAAGTTAGGAAGGAAGCCAAAGTTGCCAATACGAGCCTTGGTTGGTTGCAGTGAAATCAGTGTAACTTGTTTCGTGGTAGTCTTGACAAGACGGCCTTGCATGTGAGGGAAAAAGTCGTCGTCACTGTCCAACCGAAGCCGCTTGGCCGCCGCTATTCCAAATTAGGCTGGCGCCACTGCAACCCCTGGTCCAGCGCTAAACCCTGCCCGCGATTACGTCCTACGCAACACAACTGCATCGACCAGTCCACATCACAGCCTTCCACACATCGTGGAATTGGCCCAGGTTACTTCCTGGCATATTTCGAACAATCGGCACTTCCGGACGCTATCCACTCGCTGGGAACGTGATCTGTGATCACCCGAGTCCAGGAGGTCGAAGTTCAACTTGAGGCACCATGTCCACGATATCAACGCAGCTGCGCAATTTCAAGGAGCCCACAAGAGATCAGCTTCTCCATATCTTCTTCTCGATACCTGAGGTGTTGGTAGCACCACCAGCCAACAATGGCGAGAAGTCCAACTCAGGCGAAGTCGAGAAGATGGAGATCAATGCAGTGCTCAGTCTAGGTGAAGAAGGGGTGGAAGATTCATACGTGAGTTTCCTATCACTGCTTCGAGAGACGTGACAGAGAATATCCCGTGTTCAGGCGGGGAAACTGTATCTTATTCCCTCTTATCTGGCGTTCACCTCGTTAGACCGTAAATCAGTCCGCTTCACCATACCTTTGTCGACCGTGCGGCGCGTGGAACGGCTCAACGCCCGCGCTGGTGTCTATGCCTTAAGTCTATCAACTTGGCATAGCATGAAGATCGTGAGTCACAGTAGAGGTTTATGGAGGAGGCTAACATCGCTGGGCAGATCATCCAGCTAACATCGCTACGGCCAACAGCGGACGCGTTCTGTGCTATCTTGCGTGAAGCACTGAAAGCGGAACTTCAGCGTGGCCAGATGAAAGCCGTCAAAGGATTCGTAAAAACGTGTTACTCGGAAGCACTCATATCCACGACGTCTTCGGTGGCCGAGAACGAAAGGGAAGACGGAAGTCTAATTACAGAGATAAAGGAAGGATCTCCACTTCCAGAGATCGAGTACCTTGGGGGCCTTGGTCTGAGGTTCAGGTTTCCTGGTGACCCGAAGAAGTGAGCTTTCCCATACCACGTGTTGGTTCTTCGCTGAGGACACCTAGACTCCGGGAGGCCTCAAAAATCAAGCTCTGGACAACATACCTACGGAGTAAGTACGTTATCATGCTTGACTACTCTTGGGATAACATTTGAGTCAGCGCATGGTCGAAACCTTACCTTGTTGAGATACCCCCAGTGTACGCGTCTCGTTCAGGTCGGGCTGCCCAATCGTCTTCGTGGCGAGATCTGGGAAACACTGTCCGGCTCTCTCTATCTTCGGTATACAAATCCTGGTAAGTATGACGAGCTTGTCGATGAAACCAAGGGCAAGAATAGCACGAGCTTCGAAGACATAGAGAAAGATCTGCACCGCAGTCTTCCTGAGTATGCTGGGTACCAATCTGAGGAAGGGATCACTGCCCTTCGTCGTGTTTTGCAGGCTTATTCCTTCAAAAACCCGGAAGTTGGCTATTGTCAGGTCAGTCTGCGTCACGTCATGGTAGATTACGTATCTCACGCATACTCTGCAGGCAATGAACATCCTCGCTGCCGCCATTCTTATGTAGGTGACGTGCAACATTCCCTGACTTGGGCTCATTGTGGAATCGCAGTTATATGTCAGAAGAACAGGCTTTCTGGCTCCTCGAGGTTTTATGTGACCGTCTTTTACCGGGTTACTATAGGTATGATTTTTACCAATTCAATCCCAGGCCGATCTAATTGGTCTATAAGCCCCACGATGCATGGAACACTCCTTGATCAAAGAGTCTTCGAGTCCCTGGTCATGCGTTGTCTCCCCATCATCCATGACCATTTCTCGGTCGTTGATGTTCAGCTCTCGGTGGCCTCTCTGCCGTGGTTCTTGAGCTTGTCAGTCACTCTTGGCATATAACATGTGTCAGCTGACGTGCTTACTCTTCTTAAGATATATCAACAGTATGCCCATGATATTTGCATTCCGCATAGTCGACTGCTTCTTCTGTATGGGCCCGAAAGTGCTCTTCCAAGTTGGGTGCGGTTTGTTCCAACGTCTCTGGCACTACCTCTTACTGACTATCTAATAGACTTGGTCAGTGCTAACATCAGCCTACCTAGACTTCCTTTTTAACTTCTTTTGCGCTTGTATAGCAATTCTCAAGATTAACGGTGAAAAGCTCTTGCAAGTTCAAGACGATGGAGGGTTCTTAAAGTGAGCTCAGGCATGTTATGAGAACGCAGCATCGCTAACTCTTTGCAGCCTCATGCGAGAGTATTTTGCATCTCTCGGCGAGTCTGCACATCCGGCGTCATCCGACCCCCGAGCCCGCGCCATCACACGCTTCCAGGAACTTCTCCTAGTATCTTTCCGCGAGTTCGCTGTGATAACAGACGAGACGATCCTTTCTGAGCGACGCAGATATCGCAACGAGATCGTCAACAGCATCGAGATATTCTCCAAGCGGTCTGCCGTCCGCAATCTCAAGACGCTAGCGAGGTTTACGAAGGAGCAAGCAGGCCTGGTCTACGATGCGCTGTATATGGCGATGTGTGTGGAGCCCCCACCACCCGATGTCACTCCTCCGCCATTGCTACTGGCCACCAATGATGGCACGCAAGATAGACCTGAGACGAGGGTCGGACTGAGGACTTTCAGGGTGTTTTTAAGCGAGGTCTTGACATGGGCGAGGAACGAAAAGATTGTCACCAATGGTTTTCAGGTGCGTGCAGTTGCTTTGCCACCGCATTTTGCTTGGAGAGTCGCTTATCCAGGTCTAGCAACGCATCGATCGTGAGGTCGCAGAGCATGAGGTCATAGACCGACTGTTCTACTTCTGGGACACAAGCTGCAAAGGGTCGTTGTCGTTCCAGGTAAGTTCCTAGTCAAATAAGTGGACTTTGGTGCTTAAGTCTGGTTAGGACCTGGTCTCTGGATTGGATGGTGTCATGTTTAATGATCTGATGGACAACATAGAGTGGTTCTTCAATCTTCACGACAAGAACAAAGACGGTTACTTGACGAAAGATGAAGTTCTGACGTTGTCAGAATCTTTCTTGGTAAGTATAATCGATCCTCTTGCGTCGTTTTATCTGATTGAACTCCTTCAGTTCATCTTCCGCCATGAAATCGGCGACGCCTACCTAGGGGCTGTAAGCCGATTCATGACGAACGCCTTTGAGTATGGTGATACCCTCTTGCCCCAAGAAACAAACAGCGAAACTGGGGAAACTGGTCCGCAGGAAATCGGCCACAACCAACCATACCTCAACCTTGCAACGTACGTTACAACGAACTGCCATCGTATCGATCACTGACTGCGAGCGGCCAGTTTCCGAATGGTTGTTTTAGCTGATGAAATCCTGGAATCGTTCTTCGAGACAGACTTGTCAGCATCGTTCAGGCTGGAACATGTTCCAGATCTGGAGCTGCCCACGACGGGCAGTGGTTTCTTGGGAGATTTATGGTCCAACATCGCGACTGAGGACAACAAGAAGATCTTCCATAAATTCAGTGACGAGCTTGGGAAGACGATCGGCAAACATCAGGTTGTTTATCGTCCCACTTTCGGACGTTACACCAAGTTGGAAGAACCGAAAGCACGCGAGTCGCTCATTTCGCCTGCACATAAGTCGACGTTCACATTTAGCGACACGGATACCCTGGTGTCCAGGTCATCAGAGTCGACTCTGACCGTAGACGCTATAGCCGCCCAGGATAACGGTCCTGTATCGGCATTGTCTTCTGCTGGTTTCTCTCCTATGCCGCATGTCAAGGCAGTTAAAGCTGCATTCATGGAGAGGACTCCGTTTGCGATCGATGACGCAGGAGACGACGACGACTACGACGACGACAGCGACTTGGACATGGTTCATGGAGAGGATGATGATCAGGTCATGGATGAAGTTGACGCTTTTCTGGAAGCACACGACTCTGGACTCACGGATGCAGACAAAAAGGTTGCTCAAGGTGAGCCTCACTTCAAGTGATGCACCGCCGCAACTTAGTTCTGACACTCCTCAACTCAAATAACCAAGATCTCCTCAACGCGAAGCCTGTGTGAGGGAGACAACAACGTTGGCACCTTGTCCACAAGCATTCTCTTTTGTATTTTTATCTCATGTCGTTCTGCTTTCGTATCAACTGCAGGTCATGGAAGTGTTGGAAAAATTATGGCACAACAACACAATATACAACATCATTACAAAGCTATATACATCCCCGTGAGGTAGCTCAGGTAGGCGATCCTCGATCCGACCATATTCGAATTGCGAGATCTGGTTCTATCGCGCCCGAAGCTATCATATTTTGTTGAGGATGGGTCTACGAACAGTCTCAGTCAGTGATTAGGAGTTCCCGGAATGGAACCTCTTACAGCTACAGAAACGACGACACCTGCGAGATTCATGAGTACCGAAGAGATGTTGGAACGACGGGAACAAACATACCTGAATGGGCTTCCAGAGTTTGCGCGACCTCGCGACTCTGTAGATCCCAGACGTACACTTTATTATCTTCGCTGCCGGATACTATCCATTTGCCTCCTGTGACGCTGAAACACGCTGCAATGCAGTATTTCTCGTTCTTGTGACCTATGTATGTTTTTAGACAGCGGGAGCTGTGGTAATCCCAAAGGCGAATCGCGCTATCGTGAGCCGTCGACAGGATATATTTCGAATTGGGTGAGAATTGTACATGTTGACTGACACGAATCAGACTGGCTCGATGAGGGATGACGAAGAAAGTAGTCACCACACGGCGTCATGTCCTTCCGCTAGCGTTTTGAGGCACTGCCCTGTTGTAGTGTTCCATATTCGTCTGCAAAAAGATGAGACAACTAGTGGCAGAACACGGACAGACAGAACTCACATCAGCCCATCAAGAGCACACGAGACGATAAGCGTAGCGTCTCGGTTGAAATGCACAGCAGTAACGTAATCGAGATGAGCGTTCAGCGTCTTTGTGCACTTTCCTGAGTGGAAAAACATGAGTCGCATCCAGCGAATTGACCAAAGTGCGAACCTCTTGCGATGTTCCAGATTCGCACGTCGCCGTCGCATCCTCCGGAAACAAGGAGATTGGACGCGGTGTTGTAGTTGACGCAGAATACGAAGCTTGTGTGCCCTCGTAGATGTTTTGTGGTTAGGCCCTGACTCGCATCAAGTTTCTTTTCAACAGTCATAGAATTCCGTGTGGAGAAACGTACAGAGTCGACGTTCCATATCCGAATAGTCGTATCATCCGATGCCGAGGCCAGATACATGCCATCCGTGGACCACGCAATGTCGGAAAGCCCCTTGGTGTGACCACTCAAATTCCGTATTAGCTCGCCGGTAAATGGGGACCATAACTTGATCAGATTATCTGCGGCTTCATGGACGGCCGATCGACGTTAGAGCACGCGCAGGGGTGAGTTAATCGACACACCACAAGAAGCGAGAAGCGCGCCGTCAGGGCTGAATTTGACGGCTGATATGGATTGGGTGTGACCTCGCAAAGTATGTCTGAGTTGATAGTTTGGTCGTTCGCGTGCGGAAACGGCTGGTGGGGCTTGGGTTGGGGGCTGTGCTGGCTGACTCGGAGGGGGGACTGGGATATGTGGATGGCTGTCGGGAACCTGAGGATCATCCTCAGTGGTCTGCGACCCATTATCTTCGTCGGTGGTTGATTCATCCAGTGGGTCCATCGAGACTGCAAGAAATGAAATGAAAGGCGCGATTTGTTATATAGAAGGAACGACTGTCTTTCTTCTTCTAAACGGGCTGATACATATATTAGAGAGTGACTTGACGCGAAATCCCTGGACGAGTTTGCGGATGTTTGGCAAACACTTTGGAAGCTAACACAAATAAACAACTTTCTCACTGAGCACAACTTGAATGCTGCACCGTAGGCAAGAGGGCAGTATCCCCAGAACCCGAACGGTCCAACTATGTCCCTACGATCGTACTGTCATCGCACCAATCCAGTTACGAACCTCTACCGATGTCTGACGTCAAGGAAAATCTCAACAAAAGTAAAGGCGATATTCCAAGACTCTGGTTCTGCTGAGTTTCTCGCCACCGTAGCAAACGCCGATTCTCTGCCGCGGTTTAATCGACTACCAGAAGTGAGTAGGGACGTGTTTGGTGAAATTCAATTTTTATTTCTGCTGATAACTTCATTTGATCCACAAGATAATGGTCACTGGTTAGCGGGCTGCACCTGAGCATCTCCATTCTCCTGGGCGAACTAAGACCTTTTCAGGTCGAGCAAATGTAGGAAAGTCCACGTTCCTTAATGCCGTGCTCGGGCGCAAAGACTTGCTGTTCACAAGCAAGAAGGCTGTTTGTAATCCATCTTTGGCTTGGGCTCCTGCTCACGTATAACTCTCTAGGGTCGCACACAGACTTTGAACTTCTTCAGAGTTGGGCCGCACCCTGGTAAGCTTGTCGTTGTCGACACCCCTGGATACGGTGCGCGAGGTCGCTCGGAATGGGGCGCTCTCATTAATCACTATATCACGAATCGCGACGAGTGAGTGTCATTTGCTAAATTGGTCACGCTCGTTGTTAAGTCGGAAATATCCAAGGTTGCGCCGAATCTATATACTATTTTCCGCCCCTCATGGCTTGGCAGTCACAGACGAAGCCATGCTAGCCGAGCTGGATGCCCAGGTTCAGTCCTCGGGCGGAATAAAGTTTACACTCCAGGCGATCATCACGAAAGCAGACCAGCTCAGGGACGATGGTCGAGAACAGGTTGAGCGCATGAATAAAGCCATCTTTAAGGCGGCGCCAACATGCTTACCACCAATTATCACTGCTTGCCCCCCACGGGGCTTGCCGTTTGGCATGGAGCTAGTCCGTAAATCAATAACGGATTCCTGTGGACTATGATCATAGCTCCTCATCTGTCTCATATCATATCCAGGTTTCTTCGATGGAACCTCCATGAAGGACGGGGTACCGATGCGGTTATCCACAGCTTTCAGGATCGCAGTCTTTCTCGAGGTTTCGCCGTGAATCCGGTCGCCGGGTTTCAGCCAGGTTTCACGCGGTATTTCGTTCCCCTTCCGAACATTTAAATGCTTCGGTCTCTGTCAGTTCATATACTCGGAGCTCCTTTTGCGCCTGCAACCATGACCAACCTCCGCAAACACGGGTGTGGATGGCGCCATATATTTGGCCTAGGCAAAAGTTGACGGCATGCTTCGATTGTCTGGGTGTTGCCACTTGAGCGCTGACGTCAACGGAATGGCTGGAAGCAAGTCCTCATTTCCTGATTGAAAGCTCGTGTCACTGTCAGAAGCACCTTTCATGGAAATGTTGTCTTCCACGGAGTGCTTCCAGATTTCTTATGAGCACTTGGATTCTGTACCTTGGATTCCCTTTTCCAGGTGTGCCTGTCAGCTGAACACCTCTCCACACTATATTATACAGGTCACTAAGCCAGGACCCGCTGAGGACCCTGATCCCTGCACTGGCTCCTCGCTAAACCAATCCGAGCGGTCGTTTCGTTCACCTTCACGATCACTCCGCCGTCATCACAGGTGGATCCGTTCTCCATGTCCTTCCTTGACAACTCTCGCACTTGCGCCAGACTTTTCTCTACACTTTTCGCCTTTGTTTATAACTCGGACTTACTCTCGTCCACACCACCACCTTTTAATCACTTCCAAAAAACCTACGCGGATGTTGCCACGCAGGCCAGTTATCGTTCCGGGTGTCCTCAGGTTGTCGTCCCCATCTCGTCGGGTGTGGTGATGCCAGTGTCCGCCATCTCTTACAGAATGATGAAGAAAAAGGGCTGTGAAAATTTTCCACTGGTGGAATTGCTCGATGCCTCTGCCGCCAGTTCGCTCGATAGCATCGGAAGTGCGTTGCACACGACCCATAGTCGCACGAGCTGCGCTAGGGGCAAAAGCCAATGATGGCAAAACTTGTAAAAGTAGTGAACTGTTGTTTTGGCGAGTTGGGAATATCTTTATTGCCAGCACTGGAGCCCCATGAACCCACCACGGTATGTGTCTGGCCGTCCAAGGGCATAATGTGCTCATGGTTTTCCAGGGTCTTCCCGAATCTTGGCTTCTTGCTTTACCCCACTGGTTGGGAAGCAATCGCCATGTTTGTCTTCGCTCGAGTGGGCTTGTATTGTACTGTACACCTATGTCTCGGTTTGATTTTCCCTTGACACCGCTAACACAGTTTATCTAAACATCTATGTCCGCCTAGTGTACTCTTAACCTGTAACGCCAGTGCTAGTAAATCTACCATGTACTTTTTATAACTTGATCAGACGGTGCTATGAAAGTGATCTACACTCCGATCCATCATCGTGTGCGCTGTGGTCGACATTCAAATGCAACGCCATTGGTCGGATTCCTCCGACGATTGTCCGACGGCCCGGGCTCGAACCAGTGTTCCCCCGGTGAATGAATGTTACCAATCGTCACAGAATGTTTGTCGGTGAACTTTCCCATGAACTGAACGCGTGCAGTGCCAGAAGTCGCACCTGGACATTATATAATCAACGCTAATTGGCTGTAAGGATCAGGTACTGTGATAACAAATTATGAATATCGAGACGACACAATGCAATCTATGGTGCCAATATAGTACTTCACGTTTCTGCTTGATATTCTGGGTCGTCAATACCCTCAGCATCTAGATCGAGAAGCTGATATAACTCAAGGTCATCATTCAAACATCTAATTGCTGTCTGATGGAATGAACCAAGCCATTCTTCTGCACGTGAGTAATCCAAAAGGTCTTTGATAGCTATGGGAGTATACGGAAGTGCGACACGAGCGGGGCATGTTTCCGCAGTTGAATCTTCGAATTCTTGGTCTTCCTCCTCTACTGCTTGAATGGGCGTTTTTCGGTACTAAGGACGTCGTGTAGAGCACTCAGATAATCGATTCTTGCATGCCAGCCTGAGTGGGCTGAGGGGACGGATAAGAATAAGAATATTCAAAGAGATCTATTATCAAGAACGAGGACCTGGGAACCGCTCAAAGTCACGTTCAAGTGAACGCTAGTGAGGTTCACCAACTTTCCCACGAGTTACGGTCAGTGACTGTGACTTTGGTTCACTGACCCGCAGAACACTGGCTCGAACGAGGGCTTTCATCAACGACCATAAGCTTCACATGTGTTAGAAACAATAGTTTATGTTACACGATGGTCACTACAGTCCGGTTCCTCCACTCCCAATCAGCCGATAATTCTTCATCGCACTCGGGGAAAACATGTCGGCTAAGATTCAGCCACACATCGTCGTCTTCGAAGCACATCCAAGTTGCTTTGAGTGCATCCCAGAAATTCGGCATCCATCCAGCACATTCCCAGTCGAGGATGCAAGCCATTTCCCCACTCGATCTCCACCTGTGCAGGCCGCCAGGAAGGATCACATTCTTCTCAAGGAGATCGCCATGGCTGAAGACAATCGGCACATCGTCACGGTCTATCAATGGCTGCAATAGCGGGCGAAGCGTGATGCCGTCGATCGTCGAATCGGGGGCAACCCAAACCTCGGCTGAGAATTCTTGACATGATGAAAACGTTCGCGGGTTGTCGTATTTGACCCAAGGGACGCGGGGATCACCAATAGGACCTCCGGATGCACTGCAGATGATTTGGTGTTTGATAGATGTTTGCGTTTGGCGTCTCAGAGAACGAAACTGGAATCGCAACTGCTCCTCCAGCCTCTTCCAGTCCTCTGGAGTCATTCGCTCCCAGACCTCCCCTGCCACACAATCACCCTCCACCCAATTTGTTAGGAGGAATGTGACCTCCCCATCGAAGGCCGCATCGATAAAGTGAGGAGTATGAATACCATGCAGGGTATTAACGAATTGAAGAGCGGCAGCTTCGACGTTGGGATACTCCGTGCGAGTTTTCAACACCAAGCCAAATGGGAGGCGATATATATCAAGTTGATGGTTAGTGGAGATATGGGAGCTGGAGATGCAAGCCTTGTAGAAGGACGCCTTCCAAGTTGTCGGTATCAGGCGAAGAAATCCTTTAAGGATGCGTAAAGAAGTCGGGATTCGTGGGATTCGTGGAATTTGATCCATCCCGAACTTTTGTTCAAGTTGTAGACCTTGTGGCAAAAAGTTGCTTTGCCTTGAACAGATATGTTAGCCTTAGTGCTTATAAACAGCCCACTCGGAGTGAGAATTACGCGAGTACTTACCGGTATACCTACCAGTACACCTTACGGTGGTTGCTGAAGGTGTCGAGTCAAGAGAACAAGAGAACACAAACACGACTCTCACGCCACAAGTACCGCCACAACGTTTAGTACAACACTTCGCAAATTGCACCGTGTCAGACTGCACAGGCCCGCCGCGAAGACAAGGTATCCGTCGTAGCTAAAGCGCGCCACGAGGACCCGACAAGCTCAGCCATGCGCAAGGGAGTGGAAGGACCCCCACTCGGTGGGACCCACTATCTATGAAACGTTTGCTCGGGAATTTGGTCAAATTGACTTTAAGGTGAGCGCGGAGTGAAGGTATGCCTTTGTTATTTTTTCCAGTGGATGGGGAAGTCACCACAATTTCATAGACGCACAGGGACATATTTTTCTGACATCAGAATGCGATATGTCGCCCCCCCCTTCCCTGTCCTACTGAGCCGATTCAGTGGCGCTATCGTGCGTGTGTAGTTATTCTTTGGGCTAATATCTCTTTAAGGCTGACACGTACAGGTTTGAGATATGCACACTGACTGAATAGGATATTTATATTCTCGAATGCGAGAAATTGACTTCCGGTGCATCGTCCCGCAACAAAAGTCTACAAGGAGCTTGCGGAGACCGTTCCAACCATTCTACATTCAGCTATGGGGCTACAAATCCCTATGAACTCCAGATTCCAGCCGCGCCGCACTTGATTATTCCTGTACTACCCTGCCGCCTGGGCCGTTGTTCTTCTGACTCCCTCTGTTGGTTGTCGCCACTCTGGCTTTTATTTTATTTCCCCATGAGGTTTTCCTGTCCTTGAGCATGCTGCGTTTGTTGGCGTCACCTTTTTGCGCCTCCGGTGTCCCAAGGTGGGCCAGCAGCCCCCCCCCAAGGTATATAAGGGCTGCTTTCTCCAACTGAATTTCTCATCATTACCAGATTACAACAACTTACCCAACAATTCAACCCACTTACCATTCCCCTCAGTGAATCCCATCATGTAAGCCTACACCGACCTGCTGCTCGGGCCATACTTGATGCTGAAATGTCTGACATCAGGACGTTCACCGTTGGCTCACTTTACATCGCTGGCTTTCAACAGAGCGGCGGCGTGCCCCACGCAGGGCTCATCCTCGCCACTACCGCAAAGGAAGGATCTATTGCCCACATCAAGCATCAGCCTAGTGGCTGGCTCTACGACTTCAGGAAGCAGCGCCTCGACCAGTCGATGACCCTGTCGACCCTGTTGAAGATACACGACGTGTCTGCAGGTACTATCACTAGCAAGGAGCTCGACGAGGCTGCGCGCTCGGTCGACATCCCCCCTCCCACGCAGTCATCTGAATGCCTGAATTGGACCTTGAAGGTTGTACAGGTCTTGCACTCGCGTGGTCTCATTAACCTTACCTCTGTGCAACATCTCGCCAACGAATTCTTGGACTTCGCAGGTGGAAATCGCGATTACGCGAGGAGGACTGTTTTCCCCAATGTCAAGGCCTCTGCGAACTGCTCTTAAGTTCTCTCCCTCGATCTTCCCGACCGGCCCGCGACTGGCTATGATGTACACGCACACGTGCCGCCACTTGGATCTATCCTCGGGATTTTACTTTTATTTTACTCTTTATTTGTTTCTCGCTCTGTTTTCTTTTGACTGTACCTAAGCTCATGTACGCAATCAATTTAACAATGTTCGTATTCCCCAGATTGAGAAGCTTGCAACCTGAGACCTGAGGACAAACACAGTTTGTAAATTCACACCGTGCACTGCGGCGTGGACCAGAATGACGGTCATTGGGCTTGCCGAGCTCAGCAGAGCATGTATCAAAGCCTAACATCCAATATGCACATGCTTCATGATGAAAATGTTAATGGGGCAACAGCATCTTAGCCGCACTCGACTCTCAAAGTGAGGCAAGTCATCTATGGGTATAGGATTCAAGATACACATCTACCAAATGCGCCAATACATCAGAACAAGTAACTTACTACTGTAAGGATGCCTATCATACTAATGTCACAGATCAAAAACAAGAGAAACAAACCTCGATATCACAGTCGGAAAATATCCCCACTATAGGCTAAACATGACCAGAGTTCGTACGCCGAGGTACCCTCGGCCATTTAACTGACCGCAGACCCTGCATCCACAACTCGTGCATCGCCTGGTACTTGCCTCTATGGCCCCAACTCGGCCATACGGTCAAAAGTCCGATGATGATAGCTGCTGGGGCGATCAGGCCAATCGTGGCGTGGTCGCCGAGTCCAAACACGACCAAGGCCAGAGCAAGTACGAAGAATATCATGCTAAAAGACCCTTGTCAGACCATCCAAGACAGGGAGGGAGGGAAGGTCTCACCCCCAGATAAGCAGAGCAAACGGAAGGCTGTACATGATGGCAAGGGCATCCGTGCCCAAAATCGACTTGGTCCACCACAGCATCGCATCCGCCTGGATGATCGCAGCGTTGAGTATACAAAATATGATCCCTGCATCCAAGGTGAACGGATGAGAACGTACCGCCTCCTCCGCCGACGAAGTCCCCTGTGCTCGGATTCCATTTAACAGTTGCACAGAAACAACCAATGATCCAACGACAGTGAGTATCGACAAGTAGGTCGCGATGTTACTTGCTTCTTGCATCGGCGTCGTCGTCGGGTTCGGGTTCGTGTTCGTGGATCTCGGACTTAGCGCCGGGATAGCGAGGAAGCTAACATCGACCGCGAGCATCACGGTAGACTGTAACAATTAACGTTGAGGAGAGTCCGTCAAAGATATTGTCTAGAGGTACGTACATAAATCGTGAAACCCGCCCATTCGTTGCTTAGCTTGCCGACGAAGCCTTTCCACCGAGGAAAGTTCACAGTCCGGTCAACCCACACCCTCTGGAGTTCAGTGGCATGTGCAGAAGGCCCTCCGAACAAGAGAAGATCTGATATTCTGATGAACATCGAAGCGGTTTCGTCTTGGCCACGGAGCTTCGTGTATACTGATTGATCTACGTTGAGCCGCGCTTCTGGTTGGCCGTAGAAGTTGACGAATCTGCTGCTGGCTGTGCAAATCGGTGAGCCCTGGACAGGAGCACTGATTTGTGTCTTGGACTTACTGAACAACCGCATCAACCTCGCTGGGGTGAATAATTATTGTCTGGGCTAATAAGGAACCGTGATTGTGACATACCTACGATATACACAGCGTGGACTTGTTCCTTGTCGATGCTCCCTGAAGCGCTCTGAGAATCAGCAGACGTCGTGTCCAACGGGTATGCTATGCTCCATACCTTCGGCCTTGTCCACCAAATCCAACATCCTACCAAGCTCGTCCAATTCGAATGGTGCGATGGATGCATTCGAGGTAAGAGTTTCTGTGTAATGTCAGAGGTGAGACCACCTCGCTGGCAAATCACACACCTGTACTAGCGTGAATCAAAATCCCTCTGAGTTCTGCGTGGTGCTCAGCCTTCAGCTTCCGTCGATTGGGATAAAGTTCGAGGTGTGTCCTTTGTGGATGTCAAAACGAGAATGGTCTTCGAACTATGAGCCCCAGTACAATCGCACAACATAAAAAACACGTACTGAAAGGAGTGAACAGCGTTACCAGTATTGTGTTTCAACGGCGTACTCTACAGAAGGATTATCGTTATGCAAACATGCGTTCGTGGGGATGAGCTGGGAAATACATACTCATATGGCTGAACTTGCTCACGCCTTTGACGTTCGCAAAGATATTCGAGAGGTTGTAGGCATGTACCCAGAACAGCAGTTGTCGCCGATGGTCGACGAAATAATACAAACACTCCTTTTTCCCCTGACCATCGTCGAGCAGCCCAATGACAAGCTCGATCTCGTCGTGCATGGTTAATAGCTGCCCCGCCGACTGTAGCAAGCCGTTAGTGACCCTGTCGACCCATTCCAGTATTTTTTGTTTGGAAAAATCGATGTCTGTTGTAATCCGCTTCAGACGCACTGGGGTTAGCGCTTTGATTCAACGAATGGGACGCGGCGGACCCACTTTGGTAGGGTTGTGAAAGTATGACGATCCTTCTGGCTGCGTGCATCGCACCCAGCCATGAATCTCATCCCTTGGTTGATGTATGTTACTTTCCCGAAAGACAACCAAAAAAAACCCAACGCACTCGTCATAATTCATGTCCCCAGGATTCAAGGTCCTCTCGGTATCATGGCTTTCGCTGCAGGAAAACAACCAGTCAGCATCAGCGAATACCAAGAAGCTGCCACTGACGACCCGGATATGCTTACACTTTAATCCTTTGTGAATACCTTTTCTTCATGATTTCTCTGGGTGCTCCAGGCCGCAAGATCCGCTTGTCTCTACCACGCGGGCCCGGGGCGGATTGTAACGAAGAGTGCGACGTCGACGCAGGACCTATGGGCAATGATGGTACGTTAAGCATAGTATTATTGGACCCTTGAGGGCCCGCGGGAGGCAGGAGCTGACTGGTTGGCCTAGCCTGCGCGCCAGACGGCGGTGCATGGTGGTCCGAGTCAGGTTGAACGTGTTGCACATAGTCCACTGGATTAGAGGACGTCGATGTTGCGTCACTTCCGTCCTCTGGCACCGTCGGCACGACCTGGAGGGCATGGTGGTCGCAGTCGGTTTGAGCGTGTTGCACATAACCCACTGCATTAGTGGGCGACGTCGATATCGTACCACCTCCGTCCTCTGACGACCGCACGACCTGGATGTTCACTTGGGGTGTACATGCAGAAGCTGGTATGGAACTCGCGTGGTAGACTGGGGACTGCAGAAGACTGGTAGTAGTACTGGCTCTAGTGCTGTCACTGGCAGCTGGTTTCGTTACACTCCTGTATATGCGCAACAATATAGAAAATGCGCGTCGAAGGGCGTCACCTGAGGGAGGGATTGCGAAGTTTGTGAGGATACGGGTGAGCCATCCAATTAGTTTGACTGCGATCGTAACCATCGTATGAGCAGGACTCCGAGAAGCCATGTCGAACACTAGCGCGCAAAACCAGAATCAAAGATGCACGAAAGAGTAGTACTTATCTGGTTGACTTTACAGGAAGCACTATCATTGGCCAATTTGGCGTTGTTAACAGAAAGCTGTGATTGACAACGTTCTACTAGTACTAGGTACCAACACCGCATTAATGGCTGTACATGCAGTCCTCGTTGCATGTGCTACCAGTGATACGTTCGGAACGTTCCAAAAGCATGTTCAACATACTTTGAACACTGACGCAAGCCCCGCTAAAAAGTTTGTTCCTAAAGTAATACGCGACTTGCAGTGAATGACTTCAATGAGGCTGGGTAACGGTCTCCTATGCACACCTAATATAACATATGACAGTCGATATCTTCAATATATGGGCTCCTAACCATCGGAGGGGCCTGCAGGCGTTCCTGTGAGTCCGTGACATGCGCCGGAAGTCCCCAACCACCTACACGACGGGTGTTAAATGTACCGCTGCTCGGCGGTGCCATTAGACAGAACCATCAGGTCGATACCGTAGGCAATGAAGGTAGCCGTTTGGGCCGAATCAGGGGTAAAATGTCGGTTATCTTCCCCCACCACTCATACTTTCGCGCGGTGCTGCCCCAGAGTGGCCGCAACAAAGGAAGGTAGGTTATCAGGGCCCATCCAGGCGACACGGCGGCTATAATAGTCCACCTGCGCGGTGACCCAAAGATCACAAATCCCAGTGCCATTACAAAAGATAGCATCCTATATTACTCCAGCGTGAGATCACAACGAAAGATGGATCACATCAATGCTTACCCCCAGATGAGCAGTGCATAAGGAACACTTTGCATGATCGCGAGGGCTTTCTAAGAGCATCAGCAACGTCCATTTGATGTGTTTCACCCTCACCTCTTGACTGTGGTAATAGTATGATGCTCCTTCCGCTTGAATTAGACGCGTCCATCCTGGTGGGCAAACCCTGAAAGTAGGATTTAACATTTATTCCCTTTTTACACAGTAGAGGAAGTGGGCTAACTCATTATAGTCCCTCTCTCCTGGCGCAACCGCACCATCATATTGCATCTTTGAGTCACTATGTGTTCAGTTAGAAAAAATGGAACATTCTTGGGAAGCACTTCTTACGCTTGCCCTTTCCTTGAATACCTTCGCTCCATTACCATATCTGCGATAGTTGGTTTGAGGACTCTCTGCGCTCCCCGATGACCGCCATTAGTACCCTCAGGCACCGAAGAAATGACTGATGCAGGGGAGAATGGACGATCGGGAGAGATGTTCTGGGACTGAGCAGTCGCTTGAAGGTGGGCGTCTGGTTGTTGATCCATGAATGCCAACTGGACCTTGGGTTGCGCTGCTCAAGAAATCGGCTGTGTCGGGTAGCCCGTGTCCGGGGTTGAGAGAGCGATATCCGCTGCTGACCCAGAAGTTGGCGCTGTGGCCTAAATCTGCCCAAGTGACGAGGACGAGACCGCGGGTGAAATAGTCTCCTCATGCTGCGACTTCAGTGCTTGACAAAAACTCAGTGTACTACGATAGAACTATGTCTGATTGGGGTTGGTTTTGTCAACTAAAAAGCTATAGGGATATGCTCGGTTTAGAAGAGAATCATGCTGCTTACATACAAAATGCCTCCTGGACGGAAAAGAATCGCTCTGCTTCCCTTTAACCCTTGCTCTCCCTCGTCCATCGGTTGTGTACTCAGGCCAGGCTTCCCAATCACAGAGACACCCCACAGGTACACCTATCTCTGCACCAAGGATCGGAAGTCACTTGGTGCGACGCGGAAGGACGATCTAACCAGCACAAGGAATCTAGAGTGCTGAGCGTACCACACATCTTTGGGGCTGAAAATGGTTTGACTGCCCTATTATTGGTCTGAATAGTGTGTCAAAAGGCCAATTTGACACCCTATTTAGACCAAAATGTGGCTAAACGGAGCAGCCTTGGGTTAGTTTTGGAGGATACCTTTCAAATTTAAAAAAAAATCCTCAGGTCCAATCCCAAGCCAGTGTGCAGGACTCGGCGATGTCATTCGGTCAATCGTCTCCAACGAAGACATACACTCATCGTAGTACTTATCGTGTGCTGCCAGTAATGGCCACCTGCTACTTCGTCACCACTGCGTGATACGTTCCAAAAGCACATCGAACGTTGAACACAAAAAAAAAATTGTTCCGGAGCAATTACTACACCACATATCCACCAGCAATGAACGACTTCAACGAGGCGGGGTGATAAGAGTTCTATGGGCTCCTAACAACCAGAGGGGTCTACAAGCGTTCTCGTGAGTCCATGACATACGCCGAAGTCCATAACCACCTACACAACAAGACACTAAATACTGTATACCGCTGCTGGGCGGTGCCATCTGTACAGGACAATCAGACCACTGAAGGTATCTGCTTAGGCCGAATCAGGGGTAGCTTTTCGGCTATCTTCCCCCACCACTCGTATACCATTGCGCGGTAGCGCCTGCTGCCCCAGAGTGGCCACAAGCAAAGGAAGGTTATCAGGACCCATCCAGGGGACACAACGGCTATAGTAGTCGTCCCGTGCGGTGACCCAAAGATCACAAATCCCAGTGCCAATACGAAAAATAGCATCCTATATCACCCCAACGTGAGATCGCAGCAAAAGATAGCTTACATCAATGCATACCCCCAGATGAGTAGTGCGTAGGGAACACTTTGCATGATCGCGAGGGCTTCCAGTCCCAGCATAGATTGCGTCATGCGCTTCATGAATTCGGCCTTGAAAAGTGTGGACATTTGGTACAATGATTCAAGGTGAATGAACCAAGTGGGACTCACAGCGCCCTTTGCGGACTCTCCTTCCTGGCCCCGAATTTGCCCGACGAGCAAAACAGAGATCATCAACGATCCAACAATGGAAACAATGGATCCATATATTGCGATGACCGCCGCTTGTTCTTGCGAGGTGTCTTTACTTGTATCTTGCAATGCTGGTATCGCTAGGAAGCTCACGTCCACCGCTAACATCACCGTAGACTGTTAACCCCGTCAGTAACGATAATCGAAGGGCCCATAATTCCTCACATATATCGTAAAGCTATTCCATTCCGCCAGGAGTTTGTTGATAAAGCCTTTCCATCGAGGAAAGTTTACAGTGTGGTCGACCCAGATCCCGTTCAACGCCCTAAAGTGTGCAGATGCCGACCCAAACAAGAAGATGTCAACTACATCGAAAAGACGTGGCGCTCTATTTTCGTGTTGGTCGGCATACACAGACTGATCTGCGTTGAGACGGGCGCCAAGTTGACCACAGAAATTCACAAATTTTGCGTGGCCTGCAAACGCATAAGTAAAATCCTCGGTGTCAACGGTGAAGATACTTGCTGAACATGCGCATCAATCTGGCTAAAACGAGTGTTCAGTGACTTGCCCAATGGAACGTGTGTAATCGATCAAACCTATGACCCATACCATGTCTGGCTGCCCTTCCATAGCGCCCTCTGATATATCGCATGAGCTTATTTAGATTGTATAGACGTACAGATGGGGCACTTACCTTGCATCTTGTCCACTAGATCAAGCATTCTTCCGAGCTCCTCTACGTCGAAGGGTGCGAGAGATGTATCGGATGTTATCGCCTCTGCACTCTCAGTCAGTGAGAGCAATTAGCCGAGCAGAGATGTCACATACCTGCGTTCGCGTGGACGAGAATCCCCTTGAGCGATTTAAGGTCATCTAGGGAGATAGGCCGACCATGAGGAAACATTTCACAGTGTGTCCTGGAACCCAACGTCAACTTTGTCTGCCTGGAGCGAGAGTATATTAGATCGACATAATATCTTGCAAATGTGCCGCTTACCATTGATACAAGCCCAGACACACCAATACTGTGTTTCAAGATGATACTCTGCTTGGTATCAGGAACACGCGCACGGAGCAAAAAGCCAAGGAACGTACTAATGTGTGACTTGTTCTTCACGCCTCTGACGTGTCCGAGCAGTTTCTTGTGCTCGAACTCATGAAGCCAAAATAATATACGGTGCTGACGGTCGACGAAATAGTAGTAGACAGCACGCTCCTTTTCCTTGGCGGTTTCAAGCTCGATAACAAGCTCTATATCTTCAGATAGTTGGATGCCGTCAGTCTTGGCCCTTGTGAACAAGTTTTTCGCAGAGCTTTCTACAGCTTTCCGTGTTTTATCGGTCGACATGTCAGCGTCAGTAAATACCCTCTTCTTAAGAAATCAGAAACGTCCATTGGATGAGTTTTACCCTCACCTCTTGACTGTGGTAATAGTATGATGCTCCTTCCGCTTGAATTAGACGCGTCCATCCTGGTGGGCAAACCCTGAAAGTAGGATTTAACATTTATTCCCTTTTTACACAGTAGAGGAAACAAGTTAACTCGGCGTAGTCTCTATCTCCTGGCGTAACCACACCGTCATATTGCATCTTCCAGTCACTATGGTTTCAGTAATCAGAAAAGAATGGAGCATTCATTGGAAGTACTTCTTACGCTTGCCCTTTCCTTGAATACCTTCGCTGCATCATCATATCTGCGGTAGTTGGTTTAAGGACTCTCTGCGCTCCCCGATGACCGCCTTGACGAGTATTGGCACGCCCAGGCGAGGCAACGACCGATGCAGGGGAGAGTGGACGAGCAGGAGAGGTGTTCTGGGTCTGAGAAGACGCCTGAATATGCACGACCGGTTGTTGTGATCCATGAATGCCAATTGGGCCTTGGGTTGCGCTGCTCGAGAAGCCGATAGTGTTGGGTGTGGCGACTGGGGCTGAGCGAACAGTGTCCGTTGCTGACCCGGGAGTTGGTGCTGCGGCTTGAATTTGCCCGAGTGATGGGACTGTTGGTGATGTAGTCTCCTCATTCTGCAACTTTGCTTGACAACGCCACATTCGGTGCCCAACAAGGCGAAGACAGAAATTCAGTGTACGTCGAAATGATGCATATGACCGCAAGAATACTACACCGAGGGTACGGTTCAGCCAACGGAGGAGCCTGATGATGAAACGGAAGGAAAGTTTCATAGCGCGATGTGTTTACTGGCTAGTGGAGGGAGTTAACA
>KN819386.1:63150-75509 GCA_000827475.1 Paxillus involutus ATCC 200175
GATGGACTGGAAACCTAAGTACTGAGTACCTACTAATTAGGTATGGGTGATGACCAGCTGTGTAGCTGGTTTCATGTTAGGCTATGTAACTGCCAGTCTAGTTTTCTGGAGTGAGTTAAGTGTCTAACTGGCTGGTGGCTAGCTCATCTGGCTCATCTGGACTTGCCTGGATGGTTGGATGCCTGGAGGACTGGAGGACTGAACTCACTAAGTGACTGACTAGCTGGTGCTAACTCATCTGGCTTGTCTGAACTTGCCTGGGGGGCTGGATGCCTGGAGGGCTGGTGGACTGGACTCCATGGAAGTCTGGATATCTGACTGTCTGATTCCAGACACACTCTGGGCTGATGGTCTGACTTGGTCTGACTGGCTTATCTCACTTAAGTGTCTGAAATGTCTGATTTCAGACATTCCAGACGCAGTAAGTCAGTTCAGAAAAATTGTCAACTTGCTGATGAGGCTGGCTGGTGTCCATCTCTTCCTCCGATTCTAAACCATCAAAGCCCTCATCCCCTGCCTCACTTTGGACAGGTTCGTCCCTTTCCCCCTCCTGGTTGACTTTCGTTCCCTGAGGATTTGGTCTTGCCTTCTTTTTTGGATGTGAGCACTCTTCAACAGCCAGCCGTTTTCGTTTACCAGTGTATGTGTCAAAGTACAGCAGCTCAACAAGATAGATGCCCACTGCCGTTACCGATGGGTCTCGCGCGCCCCGTCCAAGCCGTTGCATAAGGGTACATAAGAATGCTGTGTACCCCTATTGAACGATGAGCGTAATGTCATGTAGATCGAGACCCTAAAGTTTTAGATGAGCATATGATGTTTGCTACGGCATTTAAGAGATATACCATTCCAGCAGCATCAGTGCAGCAAATTCCCCAGATTTCACCCTGTCGTAATTTTCCTATTGCCTCAATCCAGAACTCCATTGTCATCCTGGAGTGAAACCATATTATTTTGTCCTGCAAATGGGGAGGTAGATCTGTGCAGAGATGATTACATGCACTCTCGGCAGAGCCACGTGAGTTCGTGAACAGCATAAACTTCTCTGGCCGTAAACCTCCCCGGAGATCCATGACACGTGTCAGATCATGCATCGAGTTGCAGGGGAACTTCATTTCTTCCACGATAAGATTGATGTTTGGGCGGTCGTTGGACCTGATGATCTTAGCAAGGTTGTATGACCTCATACAAAGTTTAGTTTTGACATCACTAATGATATGAGGGGGCATCGTTGCTGATACAACATGAAATGTGGTGTGGTCGGGAAGAAACCACCTGAGGTTCCCAAGCTGGCCATAAAGTGGCCGAAAGTCATCCCCCCATTCACTGATACAGTGACCTTCATCAAAGGTGACATTGAAGAGTTTATCCCCAAACTTCTTCAACTTCCATAGTACCTGGAAATGACTATCGGTAAGGATGCGCTCAGGGCTAATGGTAATGACACGATATTTCAGTCACTCAATATCCTGACTCAGGATGAGCTAATCAGGTGCATCCAGCTGATCAGAGAGCGGCTACATACCTTATATGCCTGGTCCGTGGCAGTCTCGGCACACAGATTGATGGCTGGGAACCCACGCTGAATCACTTCGTCACAGATCTTTTCCCCGAGGATGTTGAGTGGGGTTATGATAATGATAATTCCGTTGTTGTTAAACAAGAGTGGGATCCAGAAGGTGAGTGTTTTGCCAGAGCCGGTCGGAGAGACAGTGAAAACATCCTTGGACTCAAGCTGATACCGTGCAGACTGGAGCTGCCATGTGCAAGGTTGCAAGCCGAATTTATCTTGAACGACTGATCGCATGTCGGCGATTGGAGGTACTACTACAGTAGAACGGCCCGACATCTTGATGGCTCGGAGAGGATAAGTCAAAAGTGTAAAATTGGGAAATGTTATCCCCCAATATTCCCTGCCGAAAGACTTAGCACAACGTCACGAACGCCGGCTTACCCGCAGTACCCGACCACTCGCTCGAGATTTTCGGTGAGCCAAACTGTCGCAAAGTTCGCGCCGCAACATTTTGTGCCAGTCGGTTGGGTGTGTTAGAGTGCACAAGTTTCGGGATTTCAAAAAGTTTATATATGTAGGTATTTGGTTTGTGTGGCGTACTAGGATGTCGCTCTTACACACCCACCGACTGGTTTGGAGTCTGTACATCGATATGCAAATGACTGTAAAAAATCACGAAAACCGTCTCGTACTCTGCACAACTACATAGCCGGCGGCAAATCCCGCGTGTCCCAAAGAAAACCAGTGTCTGCTTTTCCATGGGACACGCGCTTTTTGGCGGGAGGCCTGCAGGAGATTTGGCAAGGCCGCCGGGACGAAGTTGATGTTCCTCGCTCGCACAACGCCTTGCGCGCTTAGGTAACGTCGTAATGTATTGCTCGTCGTCACACGCTAAGTACCTGTCATGAGTAACGACTAAATCCCTTCCCTCGTCGCCGGCCACGACGAGCACGCGCTGTTCGGGGTATGGACACGCGCTTAGTTAGCGCCCCCACCCAACGCTCAACCCTCGTGTCCCATGACGGGAAAGCATGTACAACAATGTTGTGGTATACTACCCAACACTGAAAAGCTGTGATTGACAACGTTCTACTAGTGCTTCCTGTAAAGTCAGCCGGATAAGTACTACTCTTTCGTGCATCTTTGGTTCTGGTTTAGCGCGCTAGTGTCTGACATGGTTTCTCGGAGTCTTGCCCATAGGATGGTTACGATCGCAGTCAAACTAATTGGATGGCTCACCCGTATCTTCACAAACTTCGCAATCCCTCCCTCAGGTGACGCCTTTCGACGCGCATTTTCTATATTTCTGCGCATATACAAGAGTGTAACGAAACCAGCTGCCAGTGACAGCACTAGAGCCAGTACTACTACCAGTCTTCTGCAGTCCCAAGTCAACCACGCGAGTTCCACACCAGCTTCTGCATGTACATCCCAAGTGAACATCCAGGTCGTGCGGTCATCAGAGGACGGAAGTGGCACGATATCGACATCGCCCACTAATGCAGTGGGTTATGTGCAACACGTTCAACGCGACTCGGACCACCATGCACCGCCGTCTGGCGCGCAGGCTAGGCCAACCAGTCAGCTCCTGCCTCCCGCGGGCCCTCAAGGGTCCAATAATTTTACGCTTAACTTGAGGCCTGGAGCACCCAGAGAGATCATGAAGAAAAGGTATTCACAAAGGATCAAAGTGTAAGCATATCCGGGTCGTCACTGGCAGCTTCTTGGTATTCGCTGATGCTGACTGGCTGTTTTCCTCCACCGAAAGTCATGATACCGAGAGGACCGTGAATCCTGGGGACATGAATTATGACGAGTGCGTTGGTTGGTTTTTTTGGTCGTCTTTTGGGAAAGTAACATACATCAACCAGGGGGTGAGATTCATGGCTGGGTGCGATGCACACAGCCAGAAGGATCGTCATACTTTCACAATCCTACCAAAGTGGGTCCGCCGCGTCCCATTCGTTGAATCAAAGCGCTAACCCCCAGTGCGTCTGAAGCGGATTACAACAGATATTGATCTTTCCAAACAACAAATACCGGAATGGGTCGACACCACCACTAACGGCTTGCTACAGTTGGCGGGGCAGCTGTTAACCATGGACGAAGAGATCGAGCGTGTCATCAGGTCGCTCGACGATGGTCAAGGGAAAAAGGAGTGTTTGTATTATTTCGTCGACCATCGGCGACAACTGCTGTTCTGGGTACATGCCTACAACCTCTCGAATATCTTTGCGAACGTAAAAGGCGTGAGCAAGCTCAGCCATATGAGTATGTATTTCCCAGCTCATCCCCACGAACGCATGTTTGCATAACGATAATCCTTCTGCAGAGTACGCCGTTGAAACACAATACTGGTAACGCTGTTAACTCCTTTCAGTACGTGTTTCTTATGTTGTGCGATTGTACTGGGGCTCATAGTTCGAAGACCATTCTCGTTTTGACATCCACAAAGGACACACCTCGAACTTTATCCCAATCGACGGAAGCTGAAGGCTGAGCACCACGCAGAACTTAGAGGGATTTTGATTCACGCTAGTACAGGTGTGTGATTTGCCAGCGAGGTGGTCCTTACCTCTAACATTGCACAGAAACTCTTACCTCGAATGCATCCATCGCGCCATTCGAATTGGACGAGCTTGGTAGGATGTTGGATTTGGTGGACAAGGCCGAAGGTATGGAACATAGCATACCCGTTGGACACGACGTCTGCTGATTCTCAAGGCGCTTCAGGTAGCATCGACAAGGAACTAGTCCACGCTGTGTATATCGTAGGTATGTCACAATCACGGTTCCTTAGTAGCCCAGACAATAATTACTCACCCCAGCGAGGTTGATGCGGTTGTTCAGTAAGTCCAAGACCCAAATCAGTGCTCCTGTCCAGGGCTCACCGATTTGCACAGCCAGCAGCAGATTCGTCAACTTCTACGGCCAACCAGAAGCGCGGCTCAACATAGATCAATCAGTGTACACGAAGCTCCGTGGCCAAGACGAAACCGCTTCGATGTTCATCAGAATATCAGATCTTCTCTTGTTCGGAGGGCCTTCCGCACACGCCACTGAACTCCAGAGGGTGTGGGTTGATCGGACTGTGAACTTTCCTCGGTGGAAAGGCTTCGTTGGCAAGCTAAGCAACGAGTGGGCGGGTTTCACGATTTATGTACGTGTCTCTAGACAATATCTTTGACGGACTCCCCTCAGCGTTAATTGTTACAGTCTACCGTGATGCTCGCGGTCGATGTTAGCTTCCTTGCTATCCCGGCTCTAAGTCCGAGATCCACGAACCCGAACCCGAACCCGACGACGACGCCGATGCAAGAAGCAAGTAACATCGCGACCTACTTGTCGATACTCACTGTCGTTGGATCATTGGTTGTTTCTGTGCAACTGTCAAATGGAATCCGAGGACAGGGGACTTCGTCGGCGGAGGAGGCGGTACGTTCTCATCCGTTCATCTTGGACGCAGGGATCATATTTTGTATACTCAACGCTGCGATCATCCAGGCGGATGCGATGATGTGGTGGACCAAGTCGATGTTGGGCACGGATGCCCTTGCCATTATGTACAGTCTTCCGTTTGCTCTGCTTATCTGGGGGTGAGACCTTCCCTCCCTCCCTGTCTTGGATGGTCTGACAAGGGTCTTTTAGCATGATATTCTTCGTACTTGCTCTGGCCTTGGTCGTGTTTGGACTCGGCGACCACGCCACAATTGGCCTGATCGCCCCAGCAGCTATCATCATCGGACTTTTGACCATATGGCCGAGTTGGGGCCATAGAGGCAAGTACCAGGCGATGCACGAGTTGTGGATGCAGGGTCTGCGGTCAGTTAAATGGCCGAGGGTACCTCGGCGTACGAACTCTGGACATGTTTAGCCTATAGTGGCGATATCTTCAGACTGTGATATCGAGGTTTGTTTCTCTTGTTTTTGATCTGTGACATTAGTATGATAGGCATCCTTACAGTAGTAAGTTACTTGTTCTGATATATTGGCGCATTTGGTAGATGTGTATTTTGAATCCTATACCCATAGATGAATTGCCTCACTTTGAGAGTCGAATGCGGCTAAAATGCTGTTGCTCCTTAACATTTCCATGATAAAAAATGTGCATGCTGGATGTTAGACTTTGATACATGCTCTGCTGAACTCGGCAAGCCCAATGACCGTCATTCTGGTCCACGCCGCAGTGCACGGTGTGAATTTCCAAACTGTTTGTCCTCAGGTCTCAGGTTGCAAGCTTCTCAATCTGGGAAATACGGACTTTGTTAAATCGATTGCATACATGAACTTGGGTACAGTCAAAAGAAACCAGAGCGAGAAAACAAATAAAGAGTAAAATAAAGAGTAAAATCCCGAGGATGGATCCAAGTGGCGGCAAGTGTGCGTGTACATTGTAGCCAGTCGCGGGCCGGTCAGGATGATCGAGGGAGAGAACTTAAGAGCAATTCGCAGAGGCCTTGACATTGGGGAAAACAGTCCTCCTCGCGTAATTGCGATTTCCACCTGCGAAGTCCGAGAATTCGTTGGCGAGATGTTGCACAGAGGTGAGGTTAACGAGACCACGCGAGTGCAAGACCTGTACGACCTTCAAGGTCCAATTCAGGCATTCAGATAGCTGCGTTGGAGGGGATGGGGACCGAGCGCGCAGCCTCGTCGAGCTCGTCGCTAGTGATGGCACCTGCGGACACGTCATGTATCTTCAACAGGGTCGACAGACTCATCGACTGCTGGAGTCTCTGCTTCCTGAATTCGTAGGACCAGGCACCAAACTGATGCTTGATGTGGGCAATAGATCCTTCTTCCGCGTTGGGGGCGAGAATGAGCCCTGCGTGGGGACCCCCGCCGCTTTGTTGAAACCCGGCGATGTAAAGCGAGCCAACGGTGAACGTCCTGATATTAGACATTTCAGAACGAAGTACAGCCTAGACAGCGGGTGGATGTGGACTTACATGATGGGATTCACTAAGGGGAATGGTAAGTGGGTTGGATTGTTGGGCAAGTTGTTGTAATCTGGTGATGGGTGATTCAGTTGGAAAAAGCAGCCCATTATATACGGTAGGGCAGGGGCTACCGACCCACCTTGGGACACCGGAGGCGCAAAAAGGTGACGCCAACAAAGGCAGCATGCCCAAGGACAGGAAAACCTCATGGGGCAATAAAATAAAATAAAAGCCAGAGTGGCGACAACCAACAGAAGGAGTCAGTAAAATCATTGATCGAAAAAAAGGAGACCGCGACCACGACCGAGTCATTCAATATCGGTTCGCAGGTGTGTCCTGTCCCAATCCAAGATGTCGGAAGAACAACGGCCAAGGTAGCAGGGTGGCCCAGGAACGATCATGATGCGGCTGGAATCTGGAGTTCATAGGAATTCGCAGCCCCCCAGCTGAATGTAGAAGGTTTGGAACAGTTTCCGAAGCTCCGTTTAGACTTTTGTTTGCGGGACGATGCACCGCAAGTCAATTTCTCGCATTCGAGAATATAAGTATCCTGTTCAGGAGCAAAGGAGTCGGTGCGCATTATCTGAAACCTGTACATGTCAGGAGCCCCTTGAAGAGATGTTAACCGACGACTACATACGTAGGATAGCGCCACTGGATCGGCTCAGTAGGACAGGGAAGGGGGGGAGGGGCGAACATATCACATTATGATGGCTAGATGTCAAAAAGGCGTTGCAAAATATGATCCCGTGCGCCCATGAGAGGAAATTATGACTTTTCCATCCACTAGCAAAAATAACAAAGACTTACCGCCAAAAATATTCAGCTAACAATCAAATTAATCAAAACATGACTGAGCTTGTTGGGTCGCGCACCGTAGCTAAGTACGGCGGATACCTTGTCTTCGCGGCGGGCCTGTGCAGTACAGCAAAGTCAAGGTGCAACTTGCAAGTGTGGCGGCGTGGCGCGGCGCGGTCAGTCAGAGTCGCAGTGTTTGTATGACATTGTGCATTGTGGGTATCATCAACTTTGATCATGATGTCCCTACTACTACCTCTTGACAGGCTCCTCTGCAGTCAACGCCCCCACCTTGAGTCCACGATTAGTCGGTAGCATTGGTGGTAGGTACGAGTAATTCTCACTCCGAGTCACTAGCTTTATAAGCATTAACTTACAGTTCAAGGCAAAGCAACTTTTTTGTCACACTGCAACTTGAACAAGTTTGGGATGGATCGGATTCCACGAATTTCATCTCTTCCGACTTCTCTACGCATCCTCAAAGTGATTCTTCACCTGATACCAACAACTTGGAAGGCGTCCATTTACAAGGCTTGCATCTCCAGCCCCCGCATTGCCACCAGCCCTCAATTCAACATATATCGCCTCCCGTTTGGCTTGGCTTTGAAAACCCGCACAGAGTACCCCAACGTCGAAGCTGCCGCTCTTCAATTCGTCAATACCCTGTATGGCATTCATACTCCTCAGTTTATCGACGCAGCCTTCGATGGGAAGGTTACCTTCCTCTTAACAAATTGGGTGGAGGGCGATTGTGTGGCAGGGGAGGTCTGGGAGCGAATGACTTCAGAGGACTGGAGGAGGCTGGAGGAGCAGCTACGACTGCAGTTCCATTCTCTGAGGCTTCAAACGCAAACATCTATCAAACACCAGATTATCTGCAATGCATCAGGAGGTCCTATTGTTGATCCCCGCGTCCCTTGGGTCAAATACGACAACCCGCGAACGTTTTCATCATGTCAAGAATTCTCAGCCGAGGTTTGGATCGATCTCGATTCAACGATCGACGACATCACGCTTCGCCCGCTATTGCAGCCACTGATAGACCGTGACGACGTGCCGATTGTCTTCAGCCATGGCGATCTTCTCGAGAAGAACGTGATCCTTCCTGGTGGCCTGCACAGGTGGAGATCGAGTGGGGAAATGGCTTGCATCCTCGACTGGGAATACGCTGGATGGATGCCGAATTTCTGGGATGCACTCAAGGCAACTTGGATGTGCTTCGAAGACGACGATGTGTGGCTGAATCTTAGCCGACATGTTTTCCCCGAGTGCGATGAAGAATTAACGGCTGATTGGGAGTGGAGGAACCGGACTCGAGTAACCATCGTGTAATATAAACTCTATTGTTTCTAACTCATGTGAAGCTTGTGGTCGTTGATGAAAAATTTGTTTGCAAGGCTGGAAAGTCAGCGGACAACCAACCGCGTCATGAAAGGAGTTGTTGGCATCAATGGATCTTTCTATCCAGGACTTTGTCAGTGGAGGTTCGACGCCGTTCCTGGAAGCTTTGAACTGTTTCGCCGCCAGCAATAATACCAATTGGTAAGCACACGATACCTGTCCTCTACTTTGAAGTCGGGGGCAAAATGTGCCCTACTATCATATATCACTTCCAGGAAGGTGACGCCAAAAAAGGCAGCATGCTCAAGGACAGGAAACCCGCACGGGACAATAAAATAAATAAACGCCAGAGTAACGACAACCAACCGAGGGAATCAAAAGAACAACCACTGATCGAGAAACAACCCAAGTTAGAAAAAGATCCGAGTCCGAGTCATTCAATATCGGTTCATAGAGATGTCCTGTCCAATCCAAGATGTCAGAAGAACAATGGCCCAGGTAGCAGGGTCGCACAGCAATGGTCAAGTGTGGCGCGGCTGGAGACTGGAGTTCATAGGAATTCGCAGCCCCCCAGCTGAACGTAGAATGTTGTTTGGAACGGTCTTCGCAAGCTCTCTCCTTATAGAGTTTTGTTTGCAGGGCGCACGGCAAGTCAATTTCTCGCATTCGAGATTATAAGTATCCTGTTCAGGAGCAAAGGAGCCAGTGCGCATTATCTCAAACCTGTACATGTCAGGAGCCCCTTGAAGAGATGTGAGCTCAAGCAGCAACCGACAACTACGTAGGATAGCGCCACTGAATCGACCAAGTAGGACAGGAAAGGTATCCAAAATATGCCCCCGTGCGCCCATGAGACGAAGTTGTGACTTTCCCATCCACTGGCAAAAATAACAAAGGTATTCAGCTTATTTAACAATGTAATTGATTAAACCGGAACAAACGTTGCCTCGTAGAGTCGTAGATGGTGGGTCCGACGGCCCTTCCGCTGCCTCGCGGGGTCGTCATGGCGCGCTTTAGTCACGACAGATACCTTGTCTTCGCGGCGGACCTGTGCAGTCTGTTACTGTCTGGTGGCACAGTGAAAGTTATGGCGCAAAGTGTGGCAGGGTTCGTGCTGACGGCCCACCACTCACTCTTTTCGCAACGACGGCCACAATAGATCTATTTGAAGCATTGCCTACCATCCGCTGATGCTGAGTCAGACCTGTATGACGAAGACGATGGCTAAGGTGTAGATAGACTCGCGACTCGCGACGTGGTGTATTGACGTAGTAGGGTCTTGTTCAATGCTGACATGTTAGTCTGCTACATGCCTGCAAGGGCTAATACCGAATAAGGAACTGGCAGGGGAGCAGAAGGACAGGTCAACCTTCTGGACATTGTGCGGATCAGCACCTGCTAGGCTTCGGCACCACGAGCGCACCTGGGAGGCAGGGGAGGGTTAGGCGGCAATGCATCACTATGCATTAGACAGTTATGCTGTCTGTCGACACTACAGTGTTATGTGGGTACTGCAGTTACAGTCCTTATGCATCACCTACTCATGGTAAAGACAGTAATTCATGCATTAGCCTGCCATGGAGTGGTGGTTCCAAAGTGTTCTTCCGACGAACTGAACACAATCTATGCTCTATACACGGACAGATGTGGCCTCTTTTTTAGCTATCGCATGCAAATCTTGTTCTGTGAAGCAGTGTCAAGTTAGGTTGCTGACATATTTTTCTGAAAACACGGCTACTTACGCATCCCCCATACATGGGATCGGAGATCGAGGAATTCTTGGGGATGGGTGAGCATCAAAGACCACGAAGAGGGTGGAAAAAGTAGCCTACCTATGTGAAGTCCGTCGTAAAGCTTCTTGACCTCTGCACGGACTCTTGACAACTCGTCTTTGCTGGCGGAGGTTTGCGCTAAGGCCTTCAAGTCCTTCTCTACTGCCTCGATCCTCCGGACATGCGCTGACACCTATATGTTGCCCAGGTGTGTGAGCACACGCCTATGACATAAGATCACTCAAGAAAATTGCACCTTCTCGGTGCTAGCATGTAATTCCTCGACGCTAGCTTGCAGCGCGGCTGAAGCACCCTTGTATTCGTCGAGGAGGTGATACGAAGCGAAAGCCGATGCTAGGGAGAAACCAAACAAGAAGCCAATGATCCTGCACCACCAACCCACCACAAACTCATTAGTGAAAGACAGAAAGCATAGGGTTTGTGGAACCCGAACCCTCCGCGGAAACCTCCAACAGGTTTCTTTGGGCTTGACACTGTGCCGAGATTTGGCGAAGCTGCAGCCTCCTCTCGAAGTACTCTCGAGGTTGATAGAAACCGTGTACTTGGCCGAGTCAGCTTTTGAGTGAGAGCCAGGTAACGCAGCGTGGTGGCCATGGTGGTCGTCGTAGAGATGAAGTTCTGCGGCTCGGCGTTAGCCGGATTGGGTGTTCCGGGAAACTGCAAGCAAGTTGTGGTCACTAAAGCTGTGCTCCTCCGTCAGTGGTACAATGATCCACTTCGCAATTGGCTGCAATAACACTGTCGCTTTACACGTTGGAGCCATGAGGCCTTCAGGTCTTGTTCACAATCATGACAACATGCTATGTTTGTTCACCTCACCTTGAATTTGAAGGCTGGCAGTGTCCTAGACTCCTTGCAACTTTCCTTGCCCTCCAGGGTTTCTCGTCAATGCCTTCTGTAGTACACAATGACACTGAGTAAGCATCCACCTCGTTATTCGTTATCATTATTTCTTGCTTTTGCAACGATCCAGGTCGAATATACTCCCAACGACGGGACCTGGTACTTCAGCTCCAATCCATATATAGGTCATAGGTGAGTGAATCACTCAGCGCCTTCAACCTCGGGAGTATGACGCCTGGGGGTCAGATCTAGAGGCTCACGGAGGACTTACACGCTTCATGACAGATATTAGGATATCAAACCTCCCCAGACTAGGCGCCAGGATTTTCAAACTGGCGTGGCAGAATGGCCCAAACGTAGTGGATGCTGACTTCTCGGTCGACGGCATTGTGAAAACGGCAAAAGTTCACGGTGTCGATAACCGCATTCCCGGCGCGAGCCAGGGGCTCGCCTTGTATGTATACTGCAGTGACCACCTTGGCTATGATGCTTATAATAATCATCTCTTAGCAACGTTCAAGATACTTTACTCCTGTCGATCCACGTGCGCGCGAGGCAGCTCTTCCGTTCCGACAAGCTCATTGGCAGTTTTGAAAGCCGACTAAACGGTCTTCTATCGCAAGGTGAAAGTAAGCATGGTTATCACTGATGGGCGGTATTTTCCTGAGTTCGCGTTATAGCCATCACCTGTCCTCTCACTTTGCAGATGGAGGACAAAAAAGCACAGTCACGAGCGCCTTGCACACTTTCGTTCCGGGTCCTTGTTTCCGACGGTCCCGTGCCGGTCACTGTGAAGAAATCCGCCGATGATGGAGTTTCCTCGGTCCTGCTAGGCCCAGATGTCAGCGCGCCAGTTGGCAGTTCGCCCTCGTCCACAAAGCCGGCTGAACCAAATGGTCTGGTCGCAAACACGCCCAAGCCATGGGTTCCAGATGTCTACGACGTTTACAGTGAATACGTCTACAACGAGGTCCCCACCCACCTCATATACGTACCCGAAAGACGAATTATATCTCGTGACCAATTGAAACAAATTTATAGAGCCGAGATAGAGTCCATCACCGAGGCGGACATTGACGACAGCCTTGGACGTCTTCAACGAGAGCCTTGGCGAATACGATCGCCCCTCAG
>KN819386.1:78702-90493 GCA_000827475.1 Paxillus involutus ATCC 200175
TTCAAGGGGGATCTCTTTTGGACGGGAGTGTTGGAACTTCATCCTACGTCATCGCTCGTCATCACGTGTAGTAGTTCGAACTTTCACCGTCGTCAGGTATATAAACCTCCCTCGTAAACCTAGCATCCTTGTCGTCTTTCCCCCATGTCGTAGTCTCCTCAATCATACGTCGCTCTCTGGCTCCAACAGGGAGTTGCAGCAGCGGAAACAACGACTAAAGTTAATGCTGTGGCACATCGTAACATAATGTGCCACACGTTAACTATAGTTCAGTGTCACGGTTTGAAAGTTCGAGCGACACCTCAAGTTACAAACTTGACATTAAGAACTTCCTCCTCCCCCTCCGTTAGGCGTCGGCATCCCCGCCAGAGGATTTGTCAACGTGATACTCTGTGCGTATTTTAAGTCCCTTGAACGTCACTTTCCCCTCCTCACCGATACGCTAATACCACCACCGTCAGTCATGCCGCCCGGAAAACCGCTTCCACCGTTCTAGTACATTTTGTACCCGCCACTCCAATCTCAACCGCCTGCGCATCCCTCGTCTCATTTGTTTTGATATGGGGACCGCGTGGGAGAGGCAGAAGTAGGCATATGAGGAAGCCGACTCTGAACAGGTGTAACCTGCAGCAAGCCCACAACATCCAGACGAACATTGGCGCAATGATTACATTTACAATTGACGGTAGAGAGCAAGGCCATACTATATGTACTTATGTACATGGACTCGGGGGGATGCATGTCATGATGTATCGTGGACACCTACATAATTCACAACCCCCACATATGACTCGTCTTATTCCTCGAGCTAGGCTCACCACTACTGATACTGTCCACCTCTGCACTCGAATCGTTCATCTCAGGCTCGAACGTATCCCGCGCCACCATGATCTCATATCCGTATGTCTCCCCGTCGCCCTCGGCGTAACGCCAGCCGACCCTGCCCAGCTCCGTGGGGTTGAGGAGCCATCGCGGGTCGGTTCGCAGTTTGCCTGCGAGGGACCTGGCGGAGAGCATGAGGCGGGAGACGGCGACTGCGTTCACTGCGAGCGTCAGGCTGTTACGACGAACGGATGGGTTTGTAAGCGAACGGGACGAACGAGTGGGCGTACGTACTTGGAATATGCGGGGTAGTTGACCTGGGGTGAATAGTCAGTTCGTGTTTCGGGTACTTGGGAGGGGAATAAAGCGTCGACGCACCGAGGGGATAGTCGTTAGTCTAGCGCCTACAGCGGAGAATATGGCCGAAACTGAGAGATAAGAAAGACAATGTGGGTTAGACTGCTGACTACGTCCGGAACTTGCGCACTCACCCATCGCGACGAAGTACACAAGGCCACCTCTGTGTGATCGTCAATTCTCGATCACCAACGTGTGCCAGAAAAGGGATCGTACTCACTCTCGGAGTAACCTCATCAACAACGGAGCCCTAGGTGCCATCCACGGCTGCTTCATAGCTCTGATAACAGTGAACGCATACAACACAGAATGTATCACCATCGTCGGGACGAACGATTTCCAAAGACCCGAGGCAGGAGGCGCAGAGCAGCCCGGCACAGTTATCCCAGGTCCCCAATCGGGTTTTATGGAATTCAGTCCGTGGATGTTTTCCCCTGTGAGTACGAGTGATGCCATGGTGCATGCGGCGTAGCTGGAGGAGGCGATGGTGCGTGCTAGGACGCTGTGGGGGAACATGTACCATACGCGGAGGAGGAGGATTGCTGGATTGGGCCGGGGGCGTTAGTGCCGGTCTGACCAGATTCAAGCTGGAGACGCTTGCCTTGGTTGATGCAGAGAGCGACTATGGATGAGTAGAAGATGGTGCGTGAGGCATGAGTGCAACTTGGGAAGGTTAGTCGGTTCGAGCAGAAACAAGGATCAAGGTAGTACGCACTACTGAAGATCACGTTGGAGTCGACGTCGATTTAGCATTGCCGCTTGGTAGACTGAGGGATAGAGGTATGATGCAGCCTACCTGAACCGATAAGTCTGTTCGGAAGAAGACTTTGGAGGGCTTTGTTGGTAGATGTATGAGCGGGAAGCACAGAAGCTCACCAGTTGAAAGAGATCTAATGCACATCAAATCCTCAGCTCGTAAGTTCAGAATGACCCTGGTGGCATGCACCACTTACATCATAAGACAGAAAGGTATATAGCGATTCTGTAGATAGTATGCGAGAGTGATAAGAGCAAATGTAGAGGATATCTATGAACTTACGAGTAGAAAGAGTATGCGAGAGGGTGTCCATGACCCCGTCCAGAAGTACTCGACCTGTCGAAAACCTTTCAGCAAGATCATCTAGCGCACACCGCATTGGTACCTCTTGGCTCAGGGTGATCAGATAATCATAAACAAGAAGTGTAAAGCACGCAAGCTCGAGATAATGTGCACCGATAAGCGCATTCAAGTGAGGCAGTAGATCCTCAGCTATCTGTGGTTCAGCTGTAGTCGCCATCAAGGAGTTTCGGCGTCACCTCACAGCATTCGAAAGAAGGGAGGGTACCAAGTCCGTCTAACCCCCCCATCACAACGAACGTGGAGCACAATGACCCCGTGGCCCATCCAAGATAGCATTGTGGGATCCCAATTCATGAGCGCTTGAAAGGTTGGCGGCTGTTCCAGAGAGAAGCGCGGAAAGCACCCAAGTCTGCAACGTACCGATTGGGGAGAGCAGATCGCACGCTAACTTCCGTTATTTCCGATTGTCTGAGTCCTGTGGAAAGATCCTCTGGCGTATGAAGGCCCAAGTTGGGGACTACCGTATATGTACAGTGCTAGGGAAGCTCAAAGTTTGAAAGGACCGGTGGGTTCAGCATGTTTGCGTATATGGCCCCTGTGGTATTAAAATTGCATGGGACACTGAGGCAAGCATAATTAGCGCAGCCGTTGTCAATTAATATTGGGAAAACCTGCTTGACTCCGAGTCCGTGCACCACGGACCTCGTTCTGTTGAGCACCAGGAGAGCGGCGAAGACCACAGAATGGAGGAATAGCGAACCTGGTAGCCTTGCTCACCCATGTCCTGTTGCCCGACGACCTCCACCTCACACCACCATGGTCGTTATAATCCAGAAGAGAATAATGACGTGCAAGAGCCCATGACGAGAAAGGAGTTAGAACTAGGTTAGAGAAGATAGATGTGAGGTATTATGAGCTGGCCTTGTGACATACCTTGAGGCCGCTGAACCGCTCAGGAGAGGGGTTTTGCGGTTGGCTGGGAAATACTTATGGCAATGAGATGATTGATTCACAGGGTACTTCTTTCGGCTTTTCAAGGTGAGGGAGCAATTTAGGTTCGAATGCTGTCTGCGAGCACTCGATCGAGAATAGTACTGTGACATGACATGGCGCCACCACTGCCAAGTGCCACCACCACTCCTACACTACTTTGATCATGGCCTGCATGTAAAAAGGGTTCAGTGCTGGGGACACAAATACAGAGCTGGCCACTACAGCCTGTAGGCTAGAAGGACAGACTTTCGTGATATCGATACAGTTTTTTTCGATTTTAATCGGATCAGCAACTCCCAGTCATGATCTGATCGCCTATTATATTCCGATTTGAACCGTGAAAACCATTGATGATATAATTGGACCAGCTGGGACGAGCTATAGAGTCACCGCTCGCAATGTACAAAGTACGCGGTAGCAATGAGCAAAATACATGTTGCTGTTCTTGCGCTGGGCAGGGTGGAAGGTGGACAGGACCAACGTCAAGATGTGGCTGGGTGGGACCGGAGCTGTCCGCTTGTTGCATGCCTCCGTCCCTCTCCGGGTTGGCTAGACTCCAATGAAACGTAAATCGACTGCCCACAACTCTGCTTCTCGATATTTATCTTGTCCATTCAGATCCAGAGCTGACACCTTTTTCTAGTTCGCTCACACAGTTGTTCTTCTCCCGTCATTGACTTGAAAGCCATACTTCCCGATCTCTTCCGTCCCTCCTCCTACTTTCGCTATTTTTGCATACTCGGCAGCAGGTGATCATTTAGCTTGCAAAGGCTACTCCAGTCACCGTCTTGCTCTATTTTTTACTTCTTCGTTCCCCTCTCACACGGTCATCCTGAAACGGTTCACAGCTATACCATGTCCGCCCTCGAACCACCCGACGTCCACAATTCAACCACAAACGACGACTGCTGTGCAAATTTCACCCACTGCTGTCCAACTGTCTCTTGTGACGACCCATCCACCTGTAGACCTGCTCTCCTACACATGAAGTCCTGTCTCAAGTCTTCTCCTTCCCACTCCGGTGCCTCCACGCCCGTCACCGATGTCGATGGCTCAAAGGCTCTCATGAAGAAGCGCGTCGCATTCAGCGAAGAAGGAACAGAGCAAGTCTTCGCAGCTGACGAGTGGGATCGTACACCCGCCGAAATAGCTCAAAGACTGACCTACGAGTAAGTCACACGATCACCACTCGCCACCACTGCTTTCGCCTCCCCATCACTGTTAGTCACACTGATGGGCTGACAAACCACACATCATTTGCAGGGACGTTCTTGAGCTGAAAATGATTCAGCGCGAGTTGCCTCGCGCAGAACAGCCTTACGACCCCCTTTCTTCGAGGCCCTACTCAAGCGTGTTCTTGACACATGTGCCCATACCCCTTCTGCCGCTCAATCCAACAACCATCTGTGCATCTTCATTTCCCACACTAGTCGATTCTCCTGGTGTAGCATTTCCCCATTCCACACCATCACGGAGCAATTCACCACCACCGCTGCCGCCATCACGTGAGTTAAACAAGTCTAGCTTATTCGCACGTGATTTCAATCGACCAGCACCATCTCCTACGTTGTCCTCCCGTTCAGGTCTAACAGCCTCATCTATTTTTTTAGAGCATAATGCGTCATCACTGCCTCCCTCGCTGACCCAATCCAATGGTTTTTTCCGATCTTCTCGGCTTCAAGAACAGCCGCATGAAGGTCTCTCTAAGGCCACTCCAACGCCAACTCCCGACCGTCTCGTAGTGAGACCACATAACATTCCTGTCCCACCTCCTCCCGTGACCCTGCGCGCTTATTCAATTCCACCCCCGCCTCCATCTTCCACGCAGACGAAACCCACTCCTAGCCTCCCTCCGAAACGCACCTTTACCTTCTTGCCGTTGCTGGACGATTCGTCGAGCAGTTCTGGGAGCCCCTCTCCAATGCCTTCCGCAAATCATACCCCGGCTGCGGGCTCGTCACCTCTTGCTCAGTCCCCTGCAGTTTCTCCTCCACCACAAGCGACTGCTTTATCTGCCGCCTCAGATCCAACTTCTATTATTTCGTTTAGCCCAAGCCAGGTGTCCGACGCTGATCGCTCAGATCTTGGCTATGCTTCTGACTGTTCGGTCACAGAATCGTCCACACCCTCACTCACCACTGCCTCGCTGGCGAGCAGTAGCCCGCCAGAGTCGCCAGGGTTAGAGTGTGACTTCCACGTTGGTGAACGCACGATGGGCAAAGGTCACTTGGGTCCACGCAACAATTGTGAGCCTTTGCCCTATCTTGCAATTACAACGTCTGACGATTTCCTGTCATTTAGCCGTTGGGAGTGATGACGACGAGTCGTTTGTCCTCAACCTTGACATTGACGCCGATGTCGACCCATGCGACTCTTACTTTCCGAGGGTAGTACCCCCGAGCATCGCCATGAACCCTATTCACCAGCGCGGTCGCTCAGCCTTCACACCGACCCACACACCGACCCACACACCCGATTCCAGCTTGCCTCCTCGTTCGCGCGTCCCAGTATCTGCCTTTCACGCACGTCACCCCCATCTCAGCACCACGCGCAAGTCCCAATCGCCAAGCCCCGATGCCGACACCGACACCCATGCTCTCGCCAATCCAATGCATAAGCTACGTTTACATGCGATCCCGTCACCGGATTTAGATCTGCCTGTTCCATCGCCTCTGGAACTGCCGAGCACGATGAAAAGCCCGACGCAACAGCTGCAGAGGCGGATGATGGCGTCGCTTTTGCCGCTTGCGGAGCCTGTTGGCGGGGTGGGTGTCAAGGAGGGGGATGTGGGTGCGGAAGTGAAGGTGAATGGCGGTGTGTTGCTCCGCGACCAGGGGCTGTTGCCTTCGTTGTCGCGTGCCTATTCGTCCTCGTGAGGTGCTGGTGGTGGGGGACGTCCGTGGGGGAAGGGAAAGTCAGCGAGGGCTGGGCAGAGACGAGAAATAGTGGGTAACAGAGCGGAACGACACTAAATACCTTTCGTCTTATGGGAGGTAGAGCGGGGGCAGGTTTGTCCTCTCTCACAGGCATGCAGGGAAAGGGGGATGCGTGTGTCCTTCGATTTGCTTTCTCAGACCAGCGTCGCTTAAATCGCCGTTCATCTGTTATTTTCTTCCGCCCCTGCCGTCCCTCATCACGCTTTCGACTCCTCGACGCTCTCCAACCCATGACATGCCTCGTCACAAACAACTCCAAAAAAAAACATCTACCTGTGGATAAACGACCCATCACGCGACTACATGAATTTATCGTTCATTATCTGCCGCATCCATCTATTTATTCGATCTTATCAAGCATCTCACCCTCGTTCTTCCCTGCCCCCAAAACGCTCCTTTAAATACGTCTCTCGGGTCTGCCCCTGTCTCATATAGACCAACGGACTTTACAACTGGTTTTACATTCCCTTACACTCTCGCGCTCTAGCCCCACTAGCATTTGCATAGCGCATCACAACGGACATCTACCCACCCACCCATCTTTCTATCGACAGCTAGCATCCCCTACCCCTACCTACCCCCTTCGCTTAATCTCGCACACGATTTCTCGTTGCGAATCGTATTATAATTAGGATATCGATTCAAGAAACGGTCTCGTGTTTCACATTCATCATACACGTATCTATACATATGGATTTCATGTACAATCGGCATGGTTTATTTCGTCTAGGGTTTCGTTTTTTCTTGTTCCATAGACGTGGTTTTCTTAGACTGTCGGTCGGGGTCGTCTGGCTGTGGGGTTTGGCGTTTCAGGTGTGCTCTGTTACAACGATGTGCATATGCGCAACGCATGCACGTGAACGTCGACTCGGACTTACCTATGGCATTATTTCGGCCGTCAAACGCCACGCGTCAAACACCAATGGCATCACGATCTACACTTCCCGCGGCGGAGGCCCCTGCTGGTATCATATGTTATGTAAACGAGTTCGGAAGTACTGGGAAGCTCGACTACCTGCATGGCACCTCGCACCTCGCTATCGGGCGGAGCACTCGGTGCCCGGCTGAGTCTAGCTAGACGTCACTCGTCCGCGGCTTCGAGTGCCGGTGCGTGCAAATCTCGGAGCTAGGCATTCGGACCTCGGTGCGTGAAAGCTGCGCAACTTCCATTTCGTGACTCCGAGTCGGTGGCTGGGTGGATCCCGGCGTCACTCGTCCACTTCTGAGATCCGAGAGACGGACGCACGGACGAGTGACGTTGATACCGCACTTTACGACCCTCCCATTGGCTGAGCGAGACTCGGAGCTACGTACCTAGGAATGCCCGGAGTGTCGATGCTTCCTGGAGTTTTTTTTTCGTGTTGCAGATGCAGTGCGTGGGCACCCACGCGTGAAAGATTCGGAACTTTCGCTCGTGCGCGTGACTCGGTGCCTGTGTGGATCTCGAGACGTCACTTCGTCCGCGGCTTCGAGTGTGTCCAGTACGTGAAAAACTCGGAATCAGGATCCCAAAGGGCCTGTCGTCGCACGTGTTCGAGCGTGGTTATTGCCAGCGCACGAATGTCGGATTTCACGGTACAGTGTAGTCCCGGATGTGAAGCTTCGAAGCTTGAGATGTGAGAAGCGCAGATGGTTCTTGAGAGCTATTGTGGCCTAATGAATGTTGACGCGTTGACGACCGTGTCTACAACACAATATTAACGTCCAATTGAGGTCGTCCGACCAGCGAAAGAATCGCATCACCTTGACAGTGATGATGACTTCGATGAATGTGCCAGTGGTGGACAACTTGCTGTGCTTCAGGCAGAACTCGGACCGGTGCCGAATGACAGTACAGTGCACGCCTGCTTCTCGAACCTCGAGGACCGCGTGGAGTAGATGGTTCTTGACAACGCTTTCGATGGTACTTGAGCTGCGCGGCATAAGTGTGCTGGCATGTCCCTCCACGTTGATCGTAAAACCCATCGTGCTCTCTCCGGCGTTCCATCGCCGCGTCCTGTACACCAACTTCAAGCCCGCGATACGGGGATGAAAAACGAAAGAGATGATAAGATCCATCAGTGATCATGATGGTCTGGGATCATCAGATATCCGTTGTCTTCTTCGTACTTGGCCAGTGGATGAAAAATGTGTCATCGCGATTTCAAGTGTTATTGAACCGCTTGTCGTTGGCGGCCATGCTCGTAATCTCCCATATGCCAACTTCCAACCAAATATCGATGTTCGATGTCCTCCGTCAGGTCGCTGCGGGATATCCGACGAATCTAAAAGATAAAATAAAAGGGAATCGACTGCGATGCTCATCTCGTTACTTACGTGGGAAGAGGCACGCTCTTTAGGCGGTGGATACCAACAAAATATGCCCTCAAATGTGCACGTGCACGGGAGGTTTTCATGATCATTAATGTTGAGGTTCTGGAAAGCCGCATTGGTCGTTTGGCGAATTCATTTTTGTTGCTTCCAACGAAGAGGTCTTCGAAAGTACAGCAAGTCAGCCACAATACCCCAGCGGAGAGGTACAAGAAATCCAACTCGGAACCCGTGCGTTGGACAGACTCGAGATCTTGCTTCACGACTGACGCCCAACTTCCGATACCCCACATTGGAGATAGGAGGGTGCATTTCCCACTGCGAAACGTTGTTGGTATCAAAGACTCTTCAATTTGGATTCGCGGCTCCAGCTGGTAATTCCAGGCCATTGGCTCCGATATGCCAGGAAGTCTTGGCTAGGATCGAGCCGACGGAAGGAAACCATACGCTCTGGGTAAACGTCGGTCAGAGAACTCGAAAAATGACCCATACGAGTAAGTGGGTTATCCTACTGTAACACCGCGGTAACGGATTGACAGCGTTGCTGTTGCTTTGTGTCGATTTATTTCCCAATGCACAAAACCCACGACACACTGCTATCGATGACCATATTATATTGGACGCTGCTACCCTGGAAGATGTCGAACACCGAGGCTGTGGGTGCGATGTTAGTAGCACGGTGTGCCATCTAAGGCATGAGATTACCTAGGGTTACTGAGTGCCATCAAGTACAAGCAGACCCACATGGAAATGACGAATAAGTCTGTTCTGAGGAAAACTCGGATTCCGATGCTGTTTCTCGCATGGCGACCAGACAATGTGCCGGTTGAATGTTTGACCCCCCAAAAGCGTGTGATCCCATGATGGGCCAGGGCGAATTATATTTGGATATAAGACCCTGGTTCGATGATTTCCATAGTATACAACATGCGATTGTCGTGAGTGACCTGAGGAGCAGTACGGGATGTAGAGTTTTCCGAGCGAAAAGCCAACAGCGAAGTGAGAACACCATCTCCGAATGGTAAGCGGAACACCCTCGCGGTCATCGCACAAACGTAACTTATCCACACTGGTGGTGTTCAAACCAACTCGACTCCGTTTCGTGACGAAGGCTGCAACTGGTCTGGAGCGTGAGCAACTGGGGGAACCGGAAACGAAACAAACGAGCTCACAATACCTCGCGAGTCATCCGGTGCAATGGTCTCGCTATGGACACTGTTGAACGAACGCGTCGATTGCCTCGCGAAGGCTATTGTGGGGAGAGGGTTTGATGGCGACTTCATTCGAAGAGCTGCAACACCTTGTCGGGATGGAGATCGAGGACTGGGATGTAACCGATCGTTCAGCAGAAAATATGAATGCGAAATGCAGTGTACATACCCCATGGGGTTCACACCATTCCTGGTGACCCACCCAAATAAGAATCTACCGGCATGAGCGGTCACCCGTAATGCATACCAGTAACTCTCCCTCGCCTCTTCTCCCAGCCCAAAGAAGCCAAACGATACGAGAGCACAGAGGATGTATAACCACCTTGTTAGTTCTACCCCAGCTGCCATAGTCGGACTGCTCTGCCAGACGACTGTGGGGTATTGCCACACCCGAGAGAAATCGGCGTGCACATTAGACCACGAGATATATGGCTGGACCTGACCATGCATCGTAGACAAAACAATTGCGGCAACGCCGCAAGGAACCGTGCAACATATCTCCGTTGCGCAAAGTGCCATGAGGCGCCAGTAGCAATTTGCGGAGATGTCGCAGCTCGTCCGTAGATACTCATCCAACAATGCTTTTTGGTAGTACGCAGCGCGGAAGGTGAATACTATTGAACAGAGATGAATGAGATGCCAAACCAAATTCATGAGATCCCACCTGCTAGAACAGCTGAAATGAGACCGATGGCAACTGGCCACATATTAACCACAATCAAGGCTGGGGCAGTGTCATACGTGGCAGGATAACAGCCAATCTGCTCAATAATGTTGAAGCGATGGCCTTGAACGACATATTCTGCCGAGAATATTGCATGAGACATGAGACCAAGGGCCGGGATAACGGGCAGAAGACTGACGCAGAGCCATTATGAGGCAGGGAAATCCAAGACCGATAGCCAGGTCTATCCACAGCTCCCGCCTTTTCTGCTCGACGACCATCAGTGAGATACCCTCATACATACAATTGCGACTCACATCATGCTTGTCTGGGCGTAAAGAACTCAGGCGACTGATTCGGAATAGCTTCCGTATGATGCATAGACCAGAGGCTGGAAGGCCGACACTCGATCCCACCAAGTATCGAGCGGCTGAACGAGATAAGTTCATGTCCTAGAACATTTTACTCATACGTACTGATATCACACCACACTGGCGCCCAGTTGATCACGTTGTCATTCCAGATGATTGAGTTGATGAACAAGATGAGGCACCCTAGGCTGGTCCACGCCAGAAACAGACAGATACCTGAATTTGAAGCTGGCTTTTGCTTTGGTACGAGTAAGAACCCCACAATTGACCGAATCACTCACTATGGAAGTGCCAGCATATTGGGAGCGCCGTGAGCACGAAGCCGATGAAGGACAGTGCAGAGAAGAGAGCATTTGGTGGGATGTTCGCCATATATCCTTTGCTAAGGCGGTGTTCGTGGATGGATTTGACTATTGCGATGGTTGGTGGTTATATGAGTACCATGCAAGGGAGCTTGTAGCGCCCTGTTATCATTCAAAAGCATTACGACTTGATGTTAGGCAACTGAGTGTTGCGGCCCATCTGAAAATTTACTCGGTTATCAACATTTACATAATTTGGAATTCCTTGTTTCGAAAGAGGTCTTGATTAGAGAACTTGACGAATGGGAAACGCACGCGAATTCCAACTTGAGAGCGCGAGAACGCTGGCGGTGCTCAGCGCTCAATGACGGTTTAGGTGTTACCTCAACCAACACCGTGACTGACTAGCTAGTAGGAACCCCGACTCCCAATGGACACCAGAGAGTGGATCGACGCCGCTGCCATCGGCGGGAATGCCTCGAAAGAGCTCAAGCAATCCCTACTCGACCTTGTTACCGCTGCTGCGAAAAGCGTCAAAGTCAGAGGCATCCGAGGTTTTGAGCCTGAGATAGCCTCAAGGCTGGAGTGGACAGAAATCTCAGTCTTGAGAAAGGCAGAGGAACGGGAGAAGCTCGAAGGTCGCGTCGGGTTTGAGACAACTGTGGAAGATGGTATGGTTCAACTTGACGTTGTCGCCTACTGACGTCAACGAATTTGGATTCCGCGACACAGACATGCTGAATGGAAACCGCACGCTTCATGGCG
>KN819386.1:116688-134922 GCA_000827475.1 Paxillus involutus ATCC 200175
AGTACTTGCGACGTCTCGACCAGACCATCAGTCGTACCGCATGGGGAGGGGTGCATGAACGACTGAACCGATACATAGCGCATTGAAAAAAGCAACAGGCGGCGGTGGCGAGAAAGCGCTGAGGCAGATTTCTGGAAAGGTAATGTTAATTTTCACAACGATAAGTAATAACATCCGTAGAAGTGTCGAGTTGAGTTGTCGATGACCTGAGAGTTACCTCCCGGAGGCTTTGGTAATGTGTGCTCTTCCGACAAAAGAACATGACCAACAGCTCAAGATCAGCGGAGCCTGCGATGAACCAACCTTACCTGAACGTTCAACCTGTCTGAAGGCATACTATGTGCTCTGAACAATCTGGATATATTACTCATACCTTAGCAGTTACATCAACAGGTGGTAGGCCACAAGTATATCCAGTGAATAGAAAGGAAACCAGGACCAGTATGTGACAAGAAAAGATAATTACAAAAGAGAAGAAACTAGGCGGTGGGGACGAAGCTACGGATTTGGAAGGATATAAGAGGGTGTAGGAAGGTCCGAGGCATCATAGAAACGAACAGCTGTGCGAGCTGCAGGGTGGAAGCGGCGTGAAAAACACACACACACAGTGGCCTGCATTTCAGCGGCTCATGCAAAGATGGGCTCTCAAGTTTCTCTCGGACGTGCATATTCCCAGACATTTGGGGCAGGCCCACCTTGCAGAAGTGTGCTGTTCCTTGACGTGGCTTTCGAGGGCTGCCATCGTCATCCAGTTGGGGTTACAACCGTGCCATTGGCACAGGTGGAGGATGGCGTTCGCGTCGATCACGTGGTGAGCCCGCAGATGAGCACCGAAATCCTGTCTTCTGACTGAGATGTTGCACGCCGTCCCGTTGCACATCCATCCACAACGTTGCTCCGCGGTATCGATAGTGTGCCCAATAAATCTTACCATTTCCTTTGAGGAGTCGAAACTCAGCTGGTACATCGAGATAGGGACACAAGAAAAATTGCATACCTCCGTTCCCCAGTTCTGGTTGTATCCGTTGGCCATTGGTAAATGTCGGATGTTTCTTCACGTTGATTGTGGATTTCTGCTGCCTGAAAGAGTGCTTGTACTGTATTTGATGTAGGACACTATCGCAAACGGTGGCCTTTATATTGTGAACTTGGGCTGTTCATGTATCCCACGCCGTTGAGGAGCGCTTTCACTTGCTAATAGCCAGGAATTATAGTGTGGCGCTGGGAAGATAAAGTTATCGTTAGTAGCCTGGGTAATTCTATGAAAATGGAATCGGTGAATGGATGTGGGTCGTCAGAGACATGTGGAAAGACCAGTGGATTACCAGCCACGCCACAAGAATTCTCCTTGCATCTTTTTAGAAAAACAAGGGTTGGCCAACCATGTTATGTGTCTTGTTTCGTGTTAGCGGCAGGACCAGAGAATAATCAGAAAGAATCTGAGAGGATGGCACTGGAGTAAGGTTGAGTTTATGTGGCGAAGAGAGATTACAAGCAGCAGTTCTCACCGTGATGGACGTTCCGGGTTGGCTGGTGGAAGGAGTAACTTTTCCGAACTTTAATCACCAATCGCCACAACGAACTTCATCATTTTCGATCGAACTGCTGTGAGACACAATAAACTACAACGCATCAGGGAACGCAGGTACTCGCTGAACAGAACCGCCTCGAGAAAGCCTACCGCCACATTACGCGACCGAGCCCTAATCGCGCCACAGGGTCCTCACCGAACCGCAGATTCCTCCTATACGATCGCGTATATCAGATGAGGTGGCGTTAATTATACCTGTGAGTCGACCAACGGCGTACCCTTAATTCATCCCGGCGAAGTTTTTTTCGTGCACTCGGATGATTCGGCCACTTATGTGGGTTCCAGGACGCTGCCAACACCAGAGGGCTACTTTGGATTAGTCGAAGGAAGAGCCTCCTTCTTCCACCGTGACTATCCATCCTCTCGTGGTTGTAGGGCGGAACCCAGGGTCATGCTGGATGCAACCGAAGTTGGTGTTGGGAGGGGCCCATTCGTGTTGGTACTTCGTTTCGTCCAGAACGGGCAAGGAAAGCCCATGATGGATACTGAGCGCTCATCAAACCTTGAGAAACCAGATCACTTTCAAAGGCCAAGAACGGAAATGGAAACATTAGTCAGCGTCGGCAAGCCCACGCTGCCACCAAGGAAAACCTTCAAGTTCGCAAGGAGGAAATCAATTCATTTCTGCTGCGTTTTGTAAAACCAATCTTTCCTTTTTCGTTACCTTGTGCGTGCCCCAGAGCGATCTAAAGGTTGCATACATGGCGCGCATGGCAATTTTTTCGACCGCAAAAACGCGTCCGACGAGCGTGGACGTGAACAATGGCCTGAGGCCTATGACGACGACGAGCATGCCCTGGGACAAGTATACCCGGGGTCACCAGTTCGCCCTGGTGACGACATGCGCTGACTTGGGCGCCCCCGCCCGGGCCCCATCACAACAAAACAGCGCGATCGCCTGAAATTACAATAAATTTCGTTGGCGTGGAGAGCGGGGGACAACGTACTTCTGATCGTCATCACATACGCGCGTTGAGAAGTACTTGCCAACGGTCTCGACAAGACCAGTTCAGCCATACCGCACGGGGAAGGTGCAAGAACGACTGAACCGATATGTAGCCCATTGAAAAGAGCAACAGGCGGCGGTGGGGAGAAAGCGCTGGGGAAGATTTCTGGAAAGATGATGTTAATTTTCGCAACGACAAGTAATGTCCGTAGTAGTCCTTGTTGAATTAAGCTATCTAGAGCTTGAGTGTTACATGCCGGAACCACTGGTAGTGCGTGCTCTTCCGACAAAAGAACATGATCAACAGCTCAAGATCGGCAGAGTCTCCGACGAGCCAACCTTACTAGTATCTGAACGTTGAACTTTGAATGTACAGCTAGCTAGTCAGTGCGGAGGTTCGATGTTCGACGTTCCGTCTATATGAGGGCATATGTGCTGTGAACAATCTGGATACATTACTCATACCTTAGCGGTTACATCAACAAATGGTAGGGTACAAGTAGTGGAAGGAAGGAGACTAGGACTGGTATGTGGTAGAAAAAGAGAATTATAAAAGAGAAGGGACTAGGCGGAAGTGGAGGCTAAGGTACGCATTTGGAAGGATACAAGAGGCTGTAGGGAGGTCTGAGGCGCTGAGTATGATAGAAGTGAAGGGCTTTGTGAGCTGCAGGGTAGAAGTGGCGTGAAAAATACACTCACAGTCGCCCGTATTTCAGTGCTCGCTCATATGGCCCAAGAAATTATCCCTCCTCTTGAACGTCTGCGTACACTTGGGGCAGGCCCACAGTGCGGGAAAGTGCGATTCCTTGACGTGCGTTTTCAGGCCTCCAATCGTCATTGGGGAGGCGGTACAGCCCCACCAGCGACACTGGTGGTAGTATTGCTGCGAGTTGATCCCGTGGTAATTCCTCAGGTGGGCACTGGTGTCCTGTCTTTGGATCAAGGTGTTGCACACTGCCCCGTTGTGCGTCCACTGGCAATATTGAACTGTTGAATCGACAACATTATCAACGAAATCTATCATGTGCTGTGGGAAGTCGAAGCTCAGCTGGTACATTGAGATAGGGACACGAGAAAAATTGCATACCTCCGTTCCCCAGTTCTGGTTGTATCCGTTGGCCATTGGTGAATGTCGGGTGTTTCTTCACGTTGATTGTTGATTTCTACTCTCTGGAGGAGTGCTTGTACTGTATTTGATGGGGGACATTATCGCAAACGATGGGTTTATATTGTGAACTTGGACTATCCATGTATGCCATGTTGTTGAGGAGCGCACCCACTTGCCAATGGCCAGGAGCTATACAATGGCGTTCGGAAGATAAGTTTACCGTTAGTATCTTTGGTAGTTCCATGAAAATGGTTTTGGTGATGGATATGGGCCGTCAGAGACATATGGAAAGACCAGTGGATTACCAGCCACGCCACAAGGCCATCAGTTGTTTTCCTTCCATATTTTGGAAAAACAAGAAGAAATTGGGAGGGTGGCACTGGAGTAAGGTTGAGTTTATGTGGCGAAAAGAGATAACAAGCAGCAGTTCTCACCATGATGGACGTTCTAAGTTGGCTTCCTGAGAGGTGGAAGCAGTGACGTTTCCGAACTTTAATCGCCAATCGCCACAACGAATCTCATCATTTTCGATCGAACTGCTGTGAGGCGCAATAAACTACAACGCATCAGGGAACGCAGGTACTCGCTGAACAGAACCGCCTCGAGAAAGCCTACCGCCACATTACGCGACCGAGCCCTAATCGCGCCACAGGGTCCTCACCGAACCGCAGATTTCTCCTGATATGATATGATCGCGTACATCAGATAAGATGGCGTTGATTCTACCTGTGAGTCGACCAAGTCGGACCAACGGCGTACCCTCAACTCATCCCGGCAAAGTTTTTCGTGCACTTGGATGTTTCGGCCACTTATGTAGGTTGCAGGACGCTGCAGTGCACACACCAGAGGGCTGCTTTGCAAAATCGATGGGTAGGAGGAACCAAGGAATTCCTTGTTGGTGTGGCCCTTGCAGGTGTCCTGCTGCATTACGGACAGTACGGATGTCACTGTTTCAGAAGGTTGTCATTAGTTTCTCCGGCTCAGATTGGTGAAGGAAGGAGGGGGGGCGCCTCAAAGCTTCTTCTACCAATCTGATGGATCACTTTACTGAACATACCTCAGAGAACTTCATCGTACCGTAGAATGTTAAGAATTAACATGAACACACAAGGCAACACGTTCGATTTCGTGGTCAGTGCTGCCGGCGTCCACGAGACCCGAGCTTCTTGACAACCTGACAACTTTCCCACGTAACTTATAAGCCTGCTGCTATGGAGTCAAGTTCTCGGAATCGATGAAATGGATACCCCTTAACACCAGCAATTTGCGCAATATTGTGTCTTTCAAGTTGCTCAGCCAAGTTCAACAAAGTAACGCGTCCTGATTTCACGAGTTTGACCCGGGGTCAGTCCAACTTGGAGTCCAACTTCCGATACCACAAACTTGATGCAAAATTGAGTCTGAGTCTTGCCCTAACTTTCATTCTAATTCACTGAATTTTTGCAATACTGGCCTGGCCTCCGACATGGACGCTGTTCACCACTCAGAGCATTTTGCCCGAGACGAGTTCGCGGTCGTTCGCGTTCTACAAGTTCCTCGTCAGCGGCGACTGCCAGCCCCATCTCCGCCCGAATACGAGCGTCACCTGTGGTTCTTGATTATTTTTTTTCAGCGCTCCGCACGGCCCTCGCGCCATCACAGGGAAGCTTCTCATGCGGTGACCGTCGGCCAACTCGGGCTTCTTGGCGACATGCCAATGCTCCCCAAGAGTTTCAAGATTCAACATTTCGGCCTTCATACAGGACAAACCGTTGAAGGCGTAGACAGGTCGCGGTTTTTTCGACACGCAGTACACTTACGTGACATAAGTTGTGGTGCTCAGCGTTCTTCCCGTTGTGGATGGTTGTGCGTCATATCTGTGATCTTGCCTTGTTGAAATGAATACTTTAGCACTCAAGAGAGCTCCGCGAACCATCGACCGACCTCCTTGCCCCTTGCAAACTCCAAAACAACGGTGTGGACAAGGGCAGATCTAGATCCTCAGCGCGAACCAACATTTATTCCAGCACCCAAATCGCCTAAACTAAGAATTTAGTCCCGTAAGTTAACCCCTTGATCTGAGTAAACCATGATTCGGTTCCAAGGTTCTTCTACTAGGGGACTTGTCGCTGGTGGGTCCCAGGACGGAAGGGCTGTAGCGTGTCGATGGATGAAATCACCTTGCAGAGCAGTTGTACCGGATTTACGGATGGGTCATCCTATATCCAACACTCAATCATCATCCTCAAATCAATCGCACTCCATCGTTGATCATATTAGTCCAATGACCCGATTCCCAGTCTGGTTCAAGCCCGAGTTGAAGCCAACCAACGCGAATCAATTGGCTTGGGTCATCATTTCTACCAGTTACCGCATCTGGCGATCCCTACTCGGCGAACTTGATCGTCGACCCATAATCCATGGACACTTTCGAGGTCGAGGCTGGCAAGCTGTGCCACCGGTGGTGCTTGTTGCAGGCGCTTGGTTGGCGGTGCCGATATTGCCACATGGATACACCGACCTACAAAGTACGTGCGAGATTTAGCCGAAGGTCTCCCCTTGTGTTGCGTGTGGAGGGTTTGTGGTCTACTCATATAAGCTGCATTTCGTTTAGAACAGGCAAGAATATGCTATGGTCATACGTAGAACAGTGGAATGCATGGCGCTGATCATGAAATACTGGTGAGTCTTCCGCATGATAGTCTGTATGCATGATTGATAAACCTCCGAGCTTCAGGCTTAACAGCACTTTATGTCATGTAATTTTGTGTACACCTCTAGTACTAAAATGATAGGTTCTTCCCATCGGACGCATGCGTCCTCCAATCAAACAAATTGGTAGGCCGTTTGTGTGTTTCGCCCAGGATTCGTGTGTACTGAAAACCTACAATACTTCCTCCATAGACACTGCTTAGATGCCGTTACCTGACTATTCCGCCACGGTTTGGCTGGATCCGTCCCGAAAACTCCTCCAGACAGTCTCGGATGGTGTGTGGCGGTGGAGCTTGAACAAAGCGGATCCCCTGTTCTACTGCATCTAGGGTACAGGATCCCTACTCGGGTTACCTGGTACGTACCTGTGGGCACAACGTGGCTTGGGTGTTAGTGTATGGGTGGCCTGTACTATAGGGTACCATCGTCCTCGCTCAGCAATCTCATCATTCCCGGGAATCATCCATCTCGTTGTTACATACTGCCTTTGTATCAAGTCAGCACGACGCCACGTTCCACCTCCTATCACCAGGAATCAGCACCTAGGATTCAGTCTTACTTATGGGTAACACAGCAGCCTGAGGGACAATGTCACAGCCTGCCTGCGGCAGGTACGTGTTTTAGATTCATAGGTCGTCGTGATTGTGCCAGTGACAGCCAATAAATTTCAGGCCCAAGGCCGAAGACTTAAATGAAGGACCTGCAAGATAACTCAGAAGTTCTGATTTCCCCTTTCCACATTGCTTCGTCGTTTGACCGTCTTTTGCATGAACATGGTCGACGAAGGGCCCGGAGTCCAATCAAGCTTGGTGGGTTTACTTTCAGAGGGTGTGCTAAAAACTATGTACAATATCACATTAGTTCTCTCGTCGTGTATCCGGACATTACTCAGATTCCAAGTTTCTCGCCACCCGTCTATGGGGCAACTGCGAATGATCGTAACGTGAAGAGGCGTTCATGAGGCTGCAGACCTTACTGATGTCGGCAAGATGATAGAATGTGGGCATAGAGGCTCGCGAGCGCCGGCGGGGGTCCTGGATTCTGGAAGTGACTCATACCCCACATCACATCACATTGACGCTATCGTACAATTCCATCGAGCAATATGTGATTTTAACGGACAATCAGGAACGAGGAACTAGGCTGAGGTAGGGACTTGGTCTTTGGAGGAATGTAAGACGGGCCTATGATAGGTGAAAGATCCGGTAAGCTGTGGCATAGTAATGGCGAACAAAATACACTTACAGTTGCCTACTGATAGGCATTTCAGTGGTTCATGCCTGGGCATCTTTCGTTGAGATGGATCCTCAAGGTGTTCATCCTCGTGAATCTCTCCGGACACATGGGGCAGGCCCACGTTACATTGACGTGCTGTTCCTTGACGTGCCTTTCAAGGGCTGCCCTCGTCATCACGTTGTTGGTACAACCATGCCAACAACACTGGTAGTAGGCGGCGTCTGTGCTGATCCCGTGTTGATCCCTCAGATGGGCATTGAAGTCCCTAGTTTGCAGCGCCGCGTTGCACACCATTTCGTTGTGCGTCCACCCGCAACGTTGTACCGTCTCATCGATACCGAACCCAATGAATGCGATCATTTCCTTTGAGGAGTCGAAATTCAACTACGGCAGCAGGATAGGAACATGAAAATTTTGCCTACCTCTACTCCCCAGTTCTGGTTGAATCCGTGCGACATAGGTCAATACTGGAAGGGACCCAGCAAGTGACGAACAAGTTAACTGCTGTAGCCTGGTACACTAAGATTTCAAGTGGTGTGAACAAGGTAAATTGCTCTCATGATTGAATGCTGGGTCACATATGCTAGTATATCAAACTTCGAAGCTTTGTACCAAAAACGTTCAACTTCAATTTGAATGGTTCAAGTTCCGCCCTAGCCCATTCTAGTTGTCTACCCCCATGGCCTACGAGAAGATACATGGTCACGGTGGAAGGAGACCCTTCCGTCGATTGCTAATCCATTCCATGGGACACTAGCAACAGATACTGTTTGCACCAGAATAACACGCGTTTCCGAGTCGGTGGATAACGACGATAGCGACCGGGACCACTGAGTGGCAGGTGAGCAGACGACAAACTAGTATGTACCACTGCCACGGGACAAGTACAGCGGGGCTCCCCACTTCGCTCGTCTTCGCGGGGCAACTTACACAAGCCAGATGGTTACGACTTCACTAGTTCACGGACGATTTCCGTACACGCGAAAAGTGGCAGCTACATGGGCCACATTCTTGGAAAGCTTTTTGTTGGACGCCCGCTCTTTTTAACGTGACTGACCTGCCGCGTCCCGGTCGCGACGGATAATGGTGGGCCTCGTGGATCTCAAGGTCACGGTCAGTGGGGGAAATATACCTGCCAGTGAAAATCGAAGAAGTGGAGGAAGCTCGACCGAATCAGGACTGGCAAAGAACGCCTTACCCTCATCCAGCACAGCTTGGTAAAAGGCGCATGCAAGTTGTGATGGTATCACCATGTGCTTTAACCTCCAGGCCGGGGACTTGCTGTGATGCCGTGGTCCGAATGGGCGCTCTGAGAACAGATATAATCATACAAAGATCGAGGAACGTCTCTCTCTGATTTTGCCAAGATCCCCCATTTACACTTGATCATCATACATAGATAGAAATGGTACTTGTCCAGATCCTATATGCACGGTTGGTACGGGCACTCTTGATGCACGGTGCCAAGAGATCGAAAGATGACTGACTACCGTCTTGGCCGACCTGGTCCACTTCTTCCCCTTGTTGCACGTTTTCTCTCCCTCTCTTCTTCCCGTGCCCTCGCACCTCGCTGTCTTGGATCAATAACCTCATAGTCCCGTTCTGCCTTCCTCGACTCTTCTCCATCATCCTTTGGGAAATGCAGAGCATGACCCATAAATCCCCGATCGTCGTCCACCTCCATACCCAAATCTTCCCCATCTACAGCTTTTTCTCCACCCTCTCCCGCAACGTCCCCATCTTTTTCACCCTCCTCATCCTCATCCTCGGCACGGTTAGGCGTCGGCGCAGCCTGCAACATCCCTCTAAACTTGTTCAGCGATGCCAGCACTTCCCCTTCGTCTTTCCGTCCCTTTCCCTTCTTGTGTAGCCCTCGACCTTTGGCATATTTGGCAAGCTCTTCCCCAAGATAGGATTTAGCCTTCTTCGCTTTTTTCCGCTCGGCTTCTTCATCGCTGTCCTCACCGTTGCGCCGACGAGTCAACTTCCGTATCTCATCCTCCATTCTTTCGATTTCTGAACGACGTGTATCACTGTGAAGAACGACGGATGAGCGCCATTCGGAATGGTGACTCTTGAATCTGGTGCATTGCGCACCTGGTAGATGCTTTATCTTGGGCATGTTTCTCCCTGATCTTGGACACATCCGTATCCTTGCTCTTCTTTTCTTTCTCCTGCAAAGACGTTTCATCAGCGAACGTTACCTCGGCGCATATCGAGTGAATATACTTTAGGTGGCGCTGGCGCTGCTGGGTTTTCGGCGTCCTGATTTCGATCTTCCTCCCGAGCTTTCTGAGGCGGAGGCTTCAAGATGTCTAGAATCGGAATCGACGAAGCTCCCGGGTCATCGATAACTGTGAATACGGTACTCGTTAAGGCGATGTAACATGTTCTGCAAAAAGTGAGGGGACCCACGGTCAGGCCGTGCAATATGCTTCTTCTTGAACACCACCGGCTCCTCATCCTCCGCACCCGCCCCCTCATCATCCCCAAAGCTCAGCAACTTCACATTCCTTTAAGCAACTCCCGCCGTTAACACATGCCAATTGTACGAGACGATGAAATAAAGTAACCCACTTCTTGGCACCCCTTCGTCGCTCAGCTTCTTCCCGTTCACGCTGTCCGGCTTCGCGAGCACGCTGTTGGGCACGTTTCTCGGCAGCTGTGATGCGTGGCACGATATCGGGAAATGGATTGTCAACTATTTTTATCGATTTGATCTTTGGTGGGCTGCAAGATGCGGGCTTGAGTGGGTATGAATAAGGGGAATCCATAAAGGACCTTGGAATAGAATGAAGGTGAGCAAGGAGGATACGTACTATACTGGGCGCTCGTTCTCAGCGATCTCTGAGACGGTGGTGAATTCCTCATTGATGAAGGAAGTGTAAATACTCACCCATCTCGCCAATCTTCAAGACATCTGGGTGAAGTGGGATAAAGGACCAACCAGAACTAGCACTCGAAAGGACGTACTGTACAGTGTATCACCTATCACTCTCCCAAAAAGTGTATGTTTCCCATGTAGCTCATCTGCACGGTCTACGAGAGAGCAGCAATTCTCAGCCCCACAACCACAAAACCACGAAAAACAGACTAGAGACGAACCAAGGGTTATAAAGAACTGAGAATCATTCGAGTTCTTCGTTCCATTATTCGCCATCGCAACGAGTCCACGGTGGGCGAACCGCAAACGAGGATGAATCTCATCTTCGAACGGTTCTGTAGAGGTGTATGGGTTCTCCAGTAGAAGGGAGTATTGCAGTGGACGAGTCACGTACCGCCGTAGAACGACTCTCCTCCTGCTCCTGTTCCAGTCTTGTCACCAGTTTGTACGAGGAAACCGGGAACGATTCTAGGGATTCACGTAGTACGCGGGTTGGAGACAAAGCGCGCCAGTGGACCAGAGAAACTCCCATACCTGTGAAATATAACACCGTCGTAGTATCCTATGGAGGAAGTAGCGTTGGGTATGGTGTGTACAATGTGCGCTCTTGTACGCACCTTCAAGCGCGAGTGCGATGAAGTTTCTGCATGCTTTCGGTGTTTCCTGTGGGTGTTGTTTTGAATGCTGTGAGGCACTATCTCGAAAAGCACTTCGTGCACACCTTTGACCACAATTCGATGTCAAGTTCTCCTGCAGTGGTTTCGACAATAACGCGTCCGTGAGTCGGTAGTGCCATACTGAGGAAGAGGTTGGACTACTAATGATCTCACCGCACCGGAGGCCTCATAAAGTAAACCCTAACCTTAGCATCACCAGTGTTTTGTAGAGAAATACCTAAAATTAGTGAAACCAAAACCATCCCGTTATATACATCTTCTGCGTCACTTGTAGCAGGGAATCCGGACAATAAATTAGGGTACATCTACCACTAGTACTAGGACGTTGCATAGTATCATCACTCAATTTCCACAATGAACCAGGCGCACCAAGAATACCTCTTTCTTCCCGCCCTAGCCCGCATCCATACCTCTCACTAAGAAGGAGCACCCACTCCTGTTGGCGAATACGCATACTGTTGCTGCCCCGGCCCACCCGGCCCAGGCCCAACAGCCATCTCCGAGAAGTTGTGCTGCAACGCCCCAACTCCATAATCATACCCACCACCTTTTTCCTGTCCCGGGGCCTGTGCATACCCACCGGCGGGGGGAGAACCATGTTCACTTGCACTACCCGGCCCACCATATGGGGGTCCGTATCCCGGTGGGGAATGCAGCTGGGGCTGGGTTGATGGGTAGCCGTAAGGTCCTGCTCCTGCTCCTGGCCCGGCGAGGGATGGGTTGCGGTGCAAGGATGAGGAGTTTGAAAGGGATGTGGATCCCGTCTGCTGTTGCCAACCACCAGGTTGCGGTGACAATGATCCGTTTACTCCAGCACCAAGATCAGCATGGTACTCCTGCGTGGGGTACGATTCCTGGGGTTGGGTGCCGACGGAGGTGGGAGAAGCGTAAGATTGAGACGCAGCGTACTGGGGCTGAGTAAACGTCTCCTTTGGAGAGTCAAACTGTTCATGAGGCTGTACCCCTTGGCCTTGAGCTGCCTGATCCTGCTGCTGTGGCGGATCTTGTGCGCCCTCTGTTACCCCGGGCACTGAAACGAAGTACACGGCCCCAGCAGGGTCTTTGCCCCCCTGAGCATAGTACCGCGCCCACGCTTGAACGTTCGGGTCCGTGTACGTCGTGTGTGGGTCATACGTGTATGGTGGACCAGACTGTACTCCTGGCTGACCATGGTCGGCTTGAGCTTGTGTTTGAGGCTGAACGCCTTGCGTGAAGTCTGATTGCTGGGTATGGTATTGCTGTTGGGGTTGTTGAGGTTGCTGCTGCGGTTGCTGCTGAGGTTGCTGCTGGAGGGGTTGCTGTTGCTGTTGCTGAGGTTGCTGCTGAAGTGGTTGTTGAGTTTGAGGTTGCTGCTGGAGTGGTTGCTGCTGTTGAGGCTGGGGCTGGGGGTGAGGCTGGGGCTGAGGGTGTTGATAAGGTGATGGTGCCATCTGCGGGACAAGTCCCCCGTATGGTTGACCAGTAGGCCCAGCGGCGTATCCTTGTCCAGGACCGTACGCGGGATCCGCATACTGCTGTGGGTATGGATTCTCGGGGTACCCGGCTGGTCCAGCGTAGCCATACCCAGGCTGTTGTGGGTGCGGGTCATACGCCGGGGTCGCAGAAGGGTAGCCGTAAGGTGGCTGAGGGCCATACTCTTGGGGAGGGCGGGAACCAGGGCTGGCATAAGACATTGGGGCGTGTCCATAGTCAAGGCGCGCATCATACACTAGGAAGGACGTTCAGAGACGACTGGTGATCGATAGTCATATACTTACTCCCAGCATGTCTCGCGAGACTATCTTCCATCATGCGCTCAAAGATGACACGTGCCTTGACGAAACTTTCATTCACTGACACAAGATCGGCTGAAGGATAGTTTTAGCAGATCTTCCGGAGTGAGCAACAGTACAACCTACCTCGTTTTTGGCTGTATTTGTCAATGAGTTTGACGACCTTGGGTCGGAGGGACATGCATGTGCGATATAATTCCTGGAAAGATAGTCAAGCAAGATATTATGGTAAACAACAGACTGCAGGACTCCCTCACCTGAATTTCTTCGTTATCTGCGAGATTACCTCCTGAAGTGTCCATCGTGCGAAGCATCGTCAGTAATTTGTCGACATTCAGAGCCTGGGTGAACACGGATGCTTCTTGCTCTGCATCTCTTGCAAGCTCAGCTGGAGTCGGCTCCGGCAGTGGTTCCTACGGAATGCAACTTAACAACAGGCGATGCTTACGGGAGCTAAACACCAACCACATAGTTTACTGGGAAGATGCCAGTTCGGCCCTTTAACTGGCCACGCCACCAGTCTTTGTATCCACGGTCTACGACCTTGATGATGTCACCTTTCTCAAACGCGAGTTCGCCCTGTTCAGTTGCCTCGAATGTATGCAAAGCTTTGACACGTGTAACCACCGGAATGGTTGGCGAGGGCGCAGCTACTGCTTGAGACGGAAGCGATGACGTAGATGATGCCGCAGTTCTTGGCGGGGTCTGCGCAGGCACGTAACCTGACGCGTAAGTGGGTCCCGTTGCGCGACCGGTACTGGGACCGGCAGCCCCAGAACCAGCCGCGGAACCACTTGCACCGCCAGACTGCGCAGAGCGCTCTGTGGGGAGGTTTCTTCCGCCTTTGTCATGCATGGACATTTCGAGGGCCCGTTGGAGCTCTTCTTCCTCCTTCCGCCGTACTTCGTCGTCAACGGTAGGTGGAGGAGGCTCGTCTGGTACTTCAAATTTATAATCTACGCATCAATGATCAGATAGAAATCGGAAAGAGTAGTAATTGTAGTCTTACTTTTCGCTTTTAGATTAGTGTAACATTCTTCCATAATCCCGAGGGTAGGGTCCCTCTCAAAGTCGGCTGTCCACATGGCGATGAGGTTCAAAGCTCTTTTGCGGACCTTATCGTGCGTCGTCTGATCGAACAAACCATCAGTGCACATACAATCAAGTCGATTCGTAATATCCGCACCCGATCGGTAATGAGCTTTTCGAGCGCCTGAGTGAAGGCGCGTGAAGCCAATTCGCGGTGAAGTTCGATACTACAGTTTTTAGAGAGAGATTCTGAGAGGGAAAGTGAGTAAAGCTGAACGTTCGGGCTGCGGTGGGCGAGTCGTTTGATGACGGCTGCGATGACATTGCGAGCACTGTGCACGGTTCGATATCAGGGCTGCGGGTATGGATCAAGAGGTGCTGAGACAAGTACCCTGATTCACCCTCATCCTGTACTTTATCACAAAGGGTGAGAATGACCTCCCAGTTCTCGTCCGTGAGGTTCTCGTCCGTAGCTTTCACTGTATGGTTGGTAGTTGATGGCCTAAGTTGAGCTGTTGGATTGACAGATGGCGACTACGCACCAACGATATCATCGTAAGGATTTGTCTGACCGGCTTTAAACATGGTAGCTGCTATCAGCTAGATGTTGAGCTCGCTGCTGAGCTCGTTGATGTTGATGGAGAAGGGATCTAGCCAATATTGGCCCAAAGCTGGTATTCGTGACTGCAGGTGACTGCGGAGGCGGTGTCGATATCCGTCACGGTTTTGGGTGGTGCCGTCACTCCACAGCTGTTTCGAGTCACCTCTGCAACTGTGTCTCAGACACAATCTCATTTCCATCTTTCTTTACGCAAACTATGGCAAAAAGTACAAAATATCTTCTGGATTATAGTTGTGGATAGTACTGATCTAGTTGTGTATCCAGTTCCACGAAATTTTCGCCTCCTTGAAGAGCTCGAGAAAGGCGAGAAAGGCATCGGCGATGGTTCTTGCTCATACGGTTTGGAGGATGCGGAAGATATCATGATGAGCAATTGGAACGGAACCCTCATTGGCCCAGGACACGTACGTTGCCATCGACGGCCACCTCTGATCCACAAAATCGCATGCTGATCTAGTGGTAGACTGTACACGAGAACCGCATCTACAGTCTCAAGATTCACTGCGGCCCATCGTACCCCGAGAAGCCGCCCACCGTGCAGTTCCTGTCTCGTGTGAATCTACCTTTTGTCAACCAGACAGATGGCAAGGTTGATCCTGCCAAACTTAGTGTGCTCGCCCAGTGGGGGGGTGAGAGCAGTATAGAGACTGTCTTGGTTGGTATAAGGAGGTGATCCCCATCTATTGCATTTTTCTTCGAATAAGACATCTGATAGACGTACCAGGGAGATGGCGTCTTTCAACAACAGAAAGCTACCCCAGCCACCGGAGGGCAGCACGTTTTAAGGAGCCCGAGGGATGAGGTCGATGACCGGTCGGCCTCCCAGTCGGGTATCTCATGCGTCGGAGGAATAATATTAATCAGAAGAAGAATTGACATGATCAGCAGAGAACAACATATCCGTTGTCAACCAATTGTGTCCCTAGCATTCCCGCAATCTGTTGTTTTTCTAGCGAATTCTCAATACCTGTTCACAACACTTGATCGATACTGGCCCTCCATATGGTTGTCCCTCTTGAACTTTTCTTGTCAGCAACATTTTTCTGGCTTCACGGATCCTAGCGTCCTGTTTCTTCCAGAATGACGTTGGTGGGTTGATGCTACCACTACGAGCATGACGACCTCCCCGATTACAGTGAATTGCTCGACACCAACCCCCTGTAGTATTGTCACCATCGCCAACTGGCACCACTAAATATTAATATTTATTGCCTCTTCTCTAGATAAGGACCCGCATGCAAATCGTGAGTGCTTTCCAATTATAGCTGTTACTCGCCTTCTTGTGGTATTCCCATCCTGGAGCACCCGGCACCCCCACACGAGAAGCTAGGCGCGCACATGGACCCATCCGATCCCTTCATGTGCAATGCCTTACCCTTCCCATGTAAATCATCACATATAAAAATTCAATCTCACTGGTAAGAATTTCTCCCCAACCCTCGTGCAGCTTCTACTTCGAGGACCTCACCGGAAAATGGCACTCACAGTAATCCTGGCATCGTTGCTGTTGGTTTCGTTCGCAGATGCGGCCATCCCGAACGCCATGCTCCGCGGGAGACCCAGCCTCCCCAAGATCCCCGTTCCCGAACGCACTCTTACGAGCCCGAATGGGACGGTACTCCCTCCAATCACGACCGTGTATTACTTCAATCAACTCATCGACCACAACGATCCGAGCCTCGGCACCTTCCAACAACGATACTGGATGGACTGGGAGTTCTACGAAACTGGTGCGTTTCTTTATCTGACCGAGGTAGATGCACAACAATTGAACCGAACTACATGACAAAGGTGGACCTATAGTTCTCATGACCCCCGGAGAGGCCGATGCAGATGGTAAGTTCTGTTGGAATTGTATCATCTATTCCATCATCTGAGACGGCTCCTCAGGTTACGAAGGTTACCTCACTAACATCACCATCCCTGGTATGATCGCTCAGCAGCAACATGGTGCGACGGTCCTCATCGAGCACCGCTTTTTCGGATATTCCAATCCCTACGAGAACCTCACCTCTCAGAGCCTCGAGCTCCTCACAATCCAGCAGGCTATTGATGACCTCGCCTACTTTGTAGAAACCGCAGACCTTCCAATGCCTGGTGGCGATGACGTAAAACCGGATACCACCCCATGGATTTTGGTCGGCGGAAGCTACTCTGGTGGGTGGCGTTTAATTTCGTAGTTCGAGAAGCCGTGCTGAGTTGGAGCGCTTCTGCAGGTGCTCTGACAAGTTGGACGATGGTCAGGTGGGTGAAACGTCAAAGAACGATTTACACTGATGCTAACTGTCTAATTAACGATAATACAGCAAACCAGGCGTCTTCTACGCCGGCTATGCATCATCCGGTGTCGTCGAGGCTATAACGTAAGTACATATTCCTCGTCTCCGCCCGGGTCTAATCCATTTACTTATCTCCGTTTCGAACCTAGCGATTACTATGGTTACTTCACTCCTATCCGCGAATACATGCCCCAGAACTGCTCGTCTGATGTTCAAGCCGTCATCGCTTACCTCGATCAGATTTACGCTGAGAATAATACCGCTTCAATTCAGAGTTTGAAAGATGCTTTTGGACTCGGCGATCTCTTGCACATCGACGATTTCGCTTCCGCTTGTACGTGGGCGCTCTTTCGTTTGTTGTTGCAAGGAAATACTCATACTGATGTAACGCAATACAGTGCAGAACAACCTCTTCGATTGGCAATCATTGCAGCCTTTCATTGGGCCTGGTTCCATGTTCTTCGAGTTTTGCGACGCACTCGAGGTCAAGAACGGCGTCAGCGCACCTGCGACCGGCTGGGGCCTCGAGAATGCCATCTACGCATGGGGTTCTTTCTGGAATAGTACCTACTACGCTTATGGTAAGCTGTCATGTGGATGATAACGAGAAGCGACAGGATCTGACAACGGATTGCCTGGTTACTTAATACTTAGTATGTGGAGACCTTGATGCGGAGTGAGTACCCCCATTTGGGTAGCCTGAAGTTGCTGATGGCGAATCCAATGCATAGAACCTGCCTCGGAACGTACGATACTACCCAATCCTACTGGACAAATATTTCCGTCAACAACGCGGGCCGCTCGTGGTCCTGGATGGTCTGCAACCAGGTAGGGTACTACCAAGTTGGTCCCCCTGAGGGTCAGCCAGCTATCGTCAGCCGGATTCTGCAGCCCATCTATGAAGAGGTACGGGGTTCTTTCATTTCACATGCGGAGAAACCTCGACTGATCCTTGCTTCAGAGACAATGCGTCAACATGTTCCCCCAGAGATTCTACTCGCCGCCTGCGCCGTCAGCTTTGGAGGTCGATCTCATGTACGAGGGCTGGGACGTCGAAATTGACAGACTCTTCTTTGCAAACGGTCTTCGTAAGTGTCTCTTGAATCAAACATTTCATCTTTACGTCAGCTTCCTCGCCGTATGTGATCCTGCTCACATCGTGCAACACAGGCGACCCCTGGCGCGAAGCTACAGTTTCCGCTGACGGTCTCTATGAATCGAACACGACCACGCAACCCATCTACGAGGGAGACGGCTTCCATTGCTCAGACTTGATCGCTGAGAGCGGTATTGTTGATGAGACGATATACACCGTCCAGATGGCGGGTTTGGAGTATATGGAGACGTGGCTTGCGGAATATTAAGGGAGACGGGGGTACGTCACTGTGTATAGGTTCTT
>KN819387.1:81129-99280 GCA_000827475.1 Paxillus involutus ATCC 200175
CCACTCGTGGTTGTCGAAGTATCTTTGAAGTCAACGGTTGTCGAAAGCTACTTCCAAAACCGCGTCCAAAACAACGCGAAAACGGCCGTTAATTTAATTATATTGAACTACCCTAATAATTGCATTCCATTTGGTGGTTCCAAGAAGGGATGGTCACCTTTCTATCCACTATCACCTCACTTGTAAGTTATCGCCCGTTAACATGGCGCATACATACATACATGAGCGCCTCGCCCATCTCCGAGTCAGACTCAATCAGAACGCCTTCAATATTTGCCTCACTTGAAGCTCCTTCCGAGTGCTCGGCTTCAAGTTGCTCTGTCAGACAGTACTGGCTGATGCCATGGCCGTAAACTCAATAGGAACTTTCCGTTGCGTAACTTCGCTGCTCCGAGTCCATCGAATCCCGTGGTATCAGTGGCTGCGGCCAGGAACCGCACGTATAGATCTTTATGCACGAACCGCGAGGCAGACTAACGGTCCTGGGAACCCTTCTTCGATTCCAGACGGGTCAGTGAGATATGTAGTCAAGTCGGAAAAGGTATGTCCATTGTACATGACTCATGAGAAGGGTCGCCACTCCGAGTCCACTGGCAGCCTGATCTTCTCACTGACCTCAGCACCTTGTGACAATCATGGCTCGGATCTCAGCGACTCGTTTCGTCAAGTTCGAATTCGCTTTTGCTACATCTGGCTCATCGGTGTCTCGTATTCTCCGAGTCCGGAACCCTCATCTGCACATGTATTCCCTTCTCTTGGTGGCTTGTTGCTCTTCTGGGATGGCTTTCGACGCCTCCCCATTTCGAAGATGCTGTTCGCATTTCAAACAAGCAATGGCATTCGGCACGTTTGATTCAAGGTCTCGTTCCTACGCAAATGTGGAAGTCAGGGGGCTCGCAGAATGCTATAAAGGTTGTGGTCTCATCGATGATCATCAGGCTACAACCTCTTCTCAAACTACTCGTTTATTGTCTCTTAGCAAGTTATGTTCACGCAACCTAGAAACTTCTATCCTGTTGTCGGTCGCGCTGATGGTGTCTTTGAACGTCTTGCAGTCGAGGAGTTGCAAGCCAATGAACCTTACCAGTGGACGCTTTTTGTCCTCGGTTATGCCTGGATTCAAGGCAAACCAATCCCCTTCCCAGGGGTAGTCCAGCCACCCCTTACCCCGGCGGCTTCTCTCATGGAGATAGGAGGAATCCACGGAAAGCCTTACCGCGAGTATTCAGGTGATGGTAGGCCTCCCGCAGAGGCGAGCTCAGATTTCAACTATCTCGACAAGAAGGACACAGGCCCTGTCATCCCTCGGTTTGGAGGTATAATCATATTATGTTCATTTCGTCACCACATAGTCTGATATTGTACTCTACTAGGTTACTGCAAGTAAGCTGTGGACATCCGCACCTCAGGTGTACCTGTCTGACAACCATTTAGCCACGCCTCGGTTAATTTCACCACTTGGCACCGCCCCTACGTGATGCTCATCGAAGTTTGTCTCTGTCGCTGGTTCATTCTTGTTCTCCTAATCAATTGATCATGTTCACAGCAAGCCATTGGTGAATATGCTACAAACGTCGCAGAACAAATCGAGAACACACCCTCTGAAGTTGGTCTTTGGGTCCCTGCAGCCAAGCAACTTCGTTTTCCGTGCGTCGTAGATGTACAATGTTACCGTCCAATGCCTGATCTCGAACAGATACTGGGATTGGGCAGAGTTGAAGGTTGAAAATGACGGGCTTCCTGATCTATTCTACAGTGACGAGTTGGCTGTCACGGCTCTGGGGGGGGAGACGGTAACCGTGCCGAATCCACTTTCAAGTTTCAAGTTCCCATACATCCCTGAGGATTTCCAGAACATCACAAACGTAAGCGCTTCCAGATTCCCACAGGTAATTCTCGACGCTAACCATGATTGCAGGCGAACGTCACTGCATATTTCCAAGACTGGCCAGAGACCTATAGGCATGCACCCAGCACACCTGCCGGTGGAAGTAATATTCAGGAACTTCAAGAGTCTGCGGGTTCTAGTGGTATAAAAATGTAAAATGCTGATTTTCCCCCTGATAGTGCACTCAAGGCGGGGGCCCCTGCCGTCAGGAACAGTGTTGGCTTGCTTTTCACGTTTCCCGATGACGGAGACTCTTCTTTGATGCAAGTTGATTCAATTGCTTCCCTACAAGCCGTCTTAACGTGGGGGTGACTAGGTATGACGAGTTCTCAAACACGCGCAATGAATCTCGGCGGACCATGGACTACTATAACCGCGGATCTCTGGAGGCCCCGCACAACACTATGCACGGACTTCTGGTATGTCCTGTACTGCTGATGAATTGCACAATCTCACCTACAGCACTCACAGGGCGGTAATGGTCATATGGTTGGTACTTCGTGTTCTTAAACGTCATATCACTGAGCCATCGTTTTATTCCAATCAGGGTAATCCAGACTATGTAAGCACGCTCTCGGTATACTTCACATGCAGGCCTGGGCTGAGTATGGGGTAATCTTAGGCAGGATACGACCCTATCTTCTACTGTGCGCATACCTCTTCTCTTGAACAGAAATTTGTGCTTATCCCAATCTTCATTCAGTCCATCACGCCAACGTTGACAGGATTCGTGCGTAGTCAAGCCGATTGGACGATGAAATGGTCACTTGCTAATTGTTATTGATAGTCGCATTGTGGGAATGGTGCTACACAGATTACTGGATGAACGATGGTTATGTTCATGGCGCTCAGAACACGAAGTATCCCTGGACTCAGGTTAGCGTGGTTGTCTCGCACCCTAACCTCAGAGGTTGACCCCATTCCCCAAGTCACTCGGAACGTACGCTCAGGTGTACGACGCTGTACTTGAGCCGACTGGCGAGAACGGGACGCTCGCTCCATTCAGACACCAAGACGGTACCTACTGGACCAACGACGAAACCCGCTTCCTCACCACGGACTCGTACCCTAAATGTATTGTCTCCTCCACGTCTCTCATCTCATATTCAAGCTCATACTTTCCCTGCAGATTACTCTTACGATAAATTCGTGGGAGTACAGGTGGATGTGCCGGCATCCAACCCCACGCAGCAGCGACTAGCGCGTGCAAGGATTGCGAAGTACTATGGCATCGACACTACCCAATCGAAGCAACGAACTCGGGCTCCCTCCTGGGCCCATTTCCCGGTTCCCGGAAGCGAAGTTGAAATCCCCAAAAACTTCAAGCTGATCCGAAGCTACCGCCACTTTATCGTACTCGTCAGGCTTCCGGAGCACGCATTCGGTCACTCTTACAACTTCAACCTTTACTACAAAGGCACTCTCGTCGGTACCACCGCTGTTTTCACGAGGGAGATCGATTCTCCTTGCGCGGCTTGTGCTAACCGCCGTGCAAACGCGTCAGTCGTTCGCGGTGTCATCTACGTGCCTCCCAACCTTGTGGACGAGATAATTGCGGACAAGATAGCCAGTCCTGATGGTGCCTTGGAGAAGGCTGTAAATCTCATAACCGGGTCCTTCCAGGGAAAGCTCCTCGATCTATCTGGCAAAGAGCTAGCATCTGCGCGGGGCGGAAAAGACGTAGCCACGGTGCCTGCCGCGTACGCGGCTGTTGAGAAGGTCTTACCCACTGAAATCACTCTGTATTCTGCTGCTGTTGCCGAACACTACAATCCCGAAGAACCCGTTCAATTCCTTGACTGGAAGCCCCATAACGAGCTCTTCCCCGTGCGTTTTGATGTCATACCTTTGATCTGCTGAACGATGACTGACCTGTTGCATTGTAGAGCGGCTGGAAGGCCTTGGCTGACGAAGCAAAATGATGAATGCGCTGAGTGACATTTCTTGTACGATATCTGGGGATGACAAAGAAGGGAATGTCTAATGCTTGGGTTATGAAAATGTCTCGAGAAACTGTACAACTTTGCTAGGTACGTGTGTAGGACTAGTGCTCTGGAGCAGAAATGTGTTTGTTTGTTTGATGGCTGCACTGCTTCGTCACCGAGGACATTCTTGAGAAACGACACGTATTAACCCATCGGCTCCCAACTGCGTCAACACAAACCAGTCACCGCGCTTTAGTTCTCTCGAGGACAACTCTCGGCCTTACGCCGGCCTCCCGCTCTCTCCGTATGGAGCACGAGCCAATGTCACAGAATTCCTACAGACCACGGACCATAACAAATCATATAGCGTAAATACTGTGTAGATATTGTCTATCAAGGGGCTTCGCCCCACAGGACAATAAACAAGGTTACAAAAAAAAACCATCGACCTCTCGCCTGGGCAGGGGGTCTATTGTGAATGAAGTCATCTTGCAATGGTGGCATCTTGCTAGGCTTTTGTTGTAGAACGCGTTGCCCGCAGTGCACTGTGCTCTAGAGCCAAGACGAAATTCAGTGCTTGCATCTTTGTGGCCAACCCGAGGTGAGTACCCCATGCGACGATTGGGAGTGGGACTTTGGGCTACCATTCCAAGACGTCGCTGCTGAATACGTGCAATATCGCAAGGAAGTTGGGGCTATGATCCAGTTCGTAAGTACCAGTGCCATACCCATACCCGGTAAAGTATTGACGTTCATGGAAACGATTTAAAATCCAAGGACATGACAGCATACGTACCCAAGGACGCCACACCCACCGTCACATTCATCACCACCGATGTCGACACGCCGTTGACGAACTGGACCATGGGTCTAGCTTCCGAGTATTCGTCTTCCCCTGTCGCCGGTGCAAAGTTGTTGTACGTCGCACATCGCATTGGATTCCTCTGTATTTTCGACTTTAATTGGTTGACTTTTCTTTTTACATGTGTGTAGTGCTGGAGCGGGCTCTGACCATATGTCATGGCACCGCGCTGGTTTCCCCGCTATATTCGCGACGGAGGGGGACCCTTTTAGCACGTTTAATCCGTACATTCATACTGCGGATGATAGGATGGATCTCAAGGACGGAGAGTTTTCGTTCGAGGTGCGTCACGGTATTTTTTTTTGTGTTGTGTTGTGTGGAAAGGTTTTGGCTGCTTGGGCTGACGAATGGGGGTTTTTTTTTTGCCACTTGTAGCATGCGCTCGAATTTGTTAAGGTTGCCGTTGGGTTTGCTGTCGAGCTTGGGGGGTGGGTTGAGTAGCGTCTGGGTGGGGATGGTGCGAGTCGTAGATGTGCAAGTCGGTTGGTCGCTCTGAAGTACACACCAAGGACGTGAATTGAATTGGTAGATGGTTTGTGATCGACAAGGCACTTACAGTGGTCGCCAAAAAAGGCAAGTGAGTAGGAATGCAGTCGGCTAAGTTCAAGTTAACAACGACGGTCACTGGTAACTCACTGAAAGAGAGGGGCGGATGAAACTCCCTAGTCATTGGCCTGGGTCACTTTGGTGGACACCATACGATAACTAAGAACAGCGCTACTGAGCTAAAGGAAGGGTGCAAATGGCATTCGACTCGCGATCGAAGAGGCTAACCAGTCAGGGCCGTCACGGTTGTGGCGTCCGCTCCGTACCCGGGAGCTAGGAGTGGTGACTGCCTGGGCTATATTTCTTGTCTGGTTGACTGCAATCTCCTCGGTCTCCTACACAGGGCGGCATTCGCTTTCTGTCGACCAAAGATGCTTCTCTAGATGAGCCCCTGCCCAACAGCCCACCTTCTTCAGCGGCATACCAGTGGAACTCTACTGGCCTCTCGGGTTTGAACCCAGCCTCGACGAGCGCTCGGAAAGCCTCGAGGATAGTCACAGTTCCAGAACCATCGTCGTCGGCACCAGGCGCTGGGAGGAGGGGGAACCTGTAATTAGCGGAATCTTGGTGGGCTCCGATAATGATGCGCTGCGTGGCGATAGTGGGGTTTGGCGACACTCTTCCGGAAGCGGGCTCGAAGCGAGCGAGGACGCTGGGTTGTGGGAACGAGTGTGTGAAAGTCTCAAGAGATAGGTGGACGCCTGGAGGAGCATTTGCGACGATCTAGCTTGCGGTGAGCAGAAGAGCGGATGGGTGGTTGCAGAGACATACATACCTCGAGAACCTTGTTATGGATCCAACGCGAGCTCTGTACGCCGAGCTCGGAGCGGTAGTACCGGTTATAGAACGAAGTGAGGTTCCCGAGGTTATACACCATCTCCTCGATCTTCAAACCCTCGATGACGTCTTTGACTTTGTCTTGATACCGGAGGTCGGGCCAAACTGGTGGAATATTATTTATTGAGGGGCGGATATCAGCCATGTCAGCGAGAGCACACACCTGTTTGCTTCTCCTTGGACAGCTTGGCTGCGAAGAGGTCCTCGCGTCCCGTGAGATCCATAAAAGATAGTCCTTGCTTCCGAAGCCGCAGCTTGTCGCCCTCAGTCATCCAAACAGCATCCTTCCCAAAGACTTGGAGCAGCCGTGGCTCGTCGAGCTCCGCAGCGTTATCAGCATCTACGAGACGCATGACTTTGACGGGATCATCATCGTGGATGGCCAACAGACGGTTAATGAACCCCTCGGAGGTCCGAGTCTGGTCGTCCACGTGCAGCACCTGTTGGCTGGCGGGCGGGTACAGGATAGACGCGGAGACGAATGGGAGTAAGAGCGAGATGCCAACGACGGCTTTCATCGTGGAGGTTATGGAAAGGCGCCAGCCACAAAGTCAAACGTTGTAGTTGCGTTGAAAGGCTGAAACTTTTATGTCTAGTAATTATATGTGTAGCGCTAGTTCGCCAGGCCCAGGCACGTACCTAGGAATCAACAGTCTCCAGTCGCGTCGCTGACTCTTGGTCGACGTGTGCGGTAACTTTGAACTTGCGTGTGATGGAGTTGAGATCACAAGCGCGAAGGTCGCGTGAACCCTCGTGAACCAAAGTTCAAGTTCAAGTTGTGGTCACACGATAGCCTGAGAAAACGTAACGTCTTGCCGATAAGCATATGGTGTTATCCCCGGGCCGGCCGCATTAGAACTGCCATAGGCCGTTCACCAGCAGGAGCAGAGTAGTACACCGGGACCGTGACAAAACCGCGATAATATAGCGTCTGCTAGCACTGCTGACAGGCAAGCCATCAGCGCGTCAGCCTTGGAGAAAAGGTCACCAGTACTTAACTACCATTATCCGGCTCAGCTGACATCGTGCTAAGTTTGCAGGGGAGGTCGATCGACAGCTGACTGGCTTTGTTGCGGTTGCCACATGTATCATTTGCGAACGAGTCGCAGTTCGTATCCTGGCGGAGCTTGCAGCGACGTCACGGTCATGCTAGACTATTATACATACTACATAGGAACAACTATCACTAGAGCGAGTTCAGAACATCAAGACAGCTGATTCAAACAAACCAAGACTACATAAGATGGTATACAGTACAAGAAAATACATCCAAGAAGATCAGCGAAACCGCCCTCACAGCTCAAGCGCTCACCACACCTCAGTGCGATCCATCCACTTGAACGTCGCCAACAGCAATCTCGAGAGCCTGCTCGACATCCTTCACCAAATCATCCACCTCCTCCACACCAACCGACAACCGAATCAAGTTGTCGCCGATACCGAGTAACGCCCTCTCAGCTTCGGGTATACTTCCGTGCGTCATCTCAGCAGGGAGTTCTGCGAGACTCTCAACACCACCCAGGGACTCGGCTAACGTGAATAGCCGTATACTAGTCAGGAATTTCTTCGCCTCCGATGCACCCCCTCTGATACGGAAAGATACCATGCCGCCGTAGGGAAAGCCACCTTCGCTCTCGAGGCTGCTGCCATCTACGTCAACAGCCGAACGGAGCGTATCGACAAACTTCTTGGCGTGCGGCGAAAGCGAGCGGTAGGCGACGTCGTTTCGGGGGTGCGTCGAGAGTCCGGGGTATATCACTTCTTCGACGTATGGCGAGCGCTGGAGAGCGTGGGCAACTCTCAGAGCGTTGATACCGTGTGCTTTCATGCGTAGGTGGAGCGTCTTTGCACCGCGCTGGGCGAGCCAGCAATCGTATGGACTTGGTACCGCTCCATGTGCATTCTGCAGGAAGCGCAGCTTTTCCGCCAGCTGGACGTGATGGGAGGGGAGGATGGCAGCGCCCATGACGACATCTGAATGGCCATTGATGTACTTGGTGATACTGTGGACGACGATATCTGCGCCGAGAAGCAGAGGTGATTGATAAAAGGGTGAAAGGAACGTGTTATCTACAACGACCAATGGCCGGGAAGGATGCGAACGTGCGAGGGACACAATACGATGGATATCGACTAGTCGAAGGGTGGGGTTTGTGGGTGATTCTATCCAGATAAGCTATACGGAGAAGAAAGGTGATTAGAGGGGAGTTGTGTAGATAAAAACATCTTACTAACCTTGGTGTTACTTCTGAATGACGACAGAATGACTTGATCATCGGAATTCTCCAAGTCAATGAATGTTGTCTCTAAGCCCTGTGTTTCTAAGGCGACTCTGCGGAAATAGCGGAAAGTACCACCGTAAACGTCATTGACGCTCACGATGTGTGCACTGGGTCCCACGGATTGTACGATGGTGGCGGTGGTGGCTGAGCCAGAAGAGAAAGCAAGAGCGTACGCGCCTCCAGACTCTAATGACGCAAGAGTTGTCTCTAGAGCGTCACGATTGGGATTCCCAGACCGTGAATACTCGAAACCCTACAGAGGCCGGGGACTGTATCAGGAAATGAAGACCTCACGACAAAAAAAGAGACACACCTTGTGGTTTCCGACACCATCTTGCTTGTAGGTAGTGCTGAGGGATATTGGGGGAATGACTGCACCGGTGTCTGCGTTTGCTTCTGACCCGACGTGGATAGCGCGAGTTCCAAAGCCATCGACATGAGATGTACGTCTCTTGAGGGCGTGACCACCGTTATTAGCAGTGACTGCATCGTTGGCGATGGTCATCGTGTTGGATAGTGCAGAGGGAGAAGTAGGGAAGGAAGACGAACGTGAGGAACTCGGTCTCTTATGGGCCGGAGCATAGTACTATTGTGCTGGAAGGCGGCATGACACACCCATTGCGAGACGATGGCGATTCAGTCTGCTGACAAATACAAAGCATATCGATCGCGTAGATGGGCATGAATGGAAATTCGTCTTCTAACCACCAAACTACACGGCTGATGACACTCTCTCATCTTATACATACTGCAAAACGTCCTTGGTAATGCGAAATGTCGCATAACAGTCGAGAGCAGCAAGAATAAAATGAAGAAAACACATACAGTTGGTCCTTTCACGACCCCACCCAAACCCCACAGCTCTCCTTCTGACCCCTTCTTTCCAAATGGATACGATGGCTGTTGTATTATGGCGAGTGGGACATAAAATTTGGAATGATTCTGGACAGCCTCTATTGTTCTCAACGGCATTCATTGGCATTTCGTTCTTTGACATTAACTCGACCGAGGTTGTTGATGGTGGGTGCCCTAATCCTTGGCCGAAGTAATGAGATAGCGTGCCATTTTTGATTGTATGATTCCAGCTCGCTGTCTTCCGCAATCGATGGCAATGGTGAGTCCTGATCCTCAGCAGTCGTGAACTTGGTTCCCAATTGACAGGGTCTTTAATATTAATCGTCTCATCGGGAGACTCATCGGTGAGATCGATATCGAACAGCGAAGAACTGGGATGTCGTCGTGTAAAGTTTGTTACCAGAATCGAGGCAATGCTGACGCCCGCTAGCCTGGATATATGTAGATGAGGCCGCCTGTATCAATTAGAGACTGTTACGAAGAAGAAGAAAAAGGTGTGTTTGGATATTGGGAACGGGCTTTGAAAGGCGAGTACACTAGTACAACTTGGAACAAGTCAACATCTCATTCAGTCATCAGTCGTTCAGTGACTCGCACGCTTCGTATACCTTTTCATCTCCTTCGTCACCTCGTTCGCGCTGGTGGTCGACGACATTATAATATTCCTGATCAACGCTAGTCCACCATCTAAAACGCCGATATTGTCATCGAGCTTCAAGCTTCAGGCCTCAAACGCAGTCGTAGATTTTTTTTCATTGCACGTAACGTCGAACATCCTTGCAGCACACACAAGGTGAGTATCAGTATCACAACTTGACTTTCTTCATGATGGGCTCTATGCCGCAGTCAAAAGCATGTTAGACTACCTAAGCTCCTCGGAGTTGAGGACACCATATCGACTTCTGAATTTGCGCTTTTTTCATTTCTGAAGAATCATTTCTGACACTATTGTACAGGTAGACGAAGGTCCGATGAGTAGGACATAGTATATGACAGAATGTTGAGCATACCCTCGTGTGTTATTCGTCAAGTCGCAAATCTTTTAAATAATCGATATATAACTACACATGTAAGCCAGCCCAGCCCTATCAAGTGCGATATGCTACCAATAAATAATCCCAAGATTGAAAAAAAAGTCCGTCAAGGCCCTCTTCACTCCGTTTCAGTCAGACATCCAAAATGCATGGTGGGGAGCGAGACATCATTCGGACTTGACGGATTTTTCTTCTTTCGGTCCGAATTCCACAGCGAACGGTGCATCCGAGTAGCCAGTATTCCATGTAGGATTGCCTGTGAGCTGAAGAACACCACGGCTCAGACACGCTCCCAGGCGCGCATGATGATACGCACTTGGCTATCAAGTCGCCGTACGGGTCCTAATTTACAAGTCTCATTAGCGTCGTAGCTCGGTGCTCCAACGACCAAGACACACGCACCATGATAAAATATATAGTCACAATCGCTGTCGCAGAGGACGCTGAAGATGTCTATCAGCACCCTTTCACTAATACGAACAGTGCATGCAGGACGACCATGCTCACCCAGGCTGCAGCAGAAATAGAAGGTGTTATGCTGGACAAGGATAGCTAGCAGCCGGTTTCCCGCCCCTACTTCTCGATAGTATCGCACTGCTTGGTACACGGTAGAGAGCAGGATTTCTGAAGGTACATTTAACTTCATGTGCTAATCAATTTTCAGGAGAGCTCCTAGCACGCACCCGTCTCCCCGATTACAAGAAGAACGTAAACCCACACCAGGACACGTCTCTGGGAAACATCGTCGCAGCTTGTGATACCTGAAAAAGGTATCACTGCCCATTAAGTGAGTTTGCGTATTTATCCCGGAAGTCACGGTCACCGACTCACTCGTGATAGCCGAACCGAACAAAGCCAAGATGACGATCGTAGGAATGATAAACACCTCCGATTGAAGACACGGTAAGTCACAGCACGACGCTTCATCGTTCTGGATATGTACCGTAAAGTTGACGACTATGATGATCAGGGCAGCTTTCCTTCGATTCCACAATGCATACGTGCGCGCAAGGAATATCACTACGAAATGACGTTTAGCGGATGCTGAGAGGGCAAGGAGTTTCCTTACGCTCTGCACAGAAAATGATGGTGGCACCAGCGACTATGGTTCCAACAGTAAGTCCGTGTGCGATCGACTTCATCGCATGAAATCTCACACAGGCTGGACTCAAAATTGGATTTACATTCCTGTATGGGTGGCAACGCATTAATGTAGTTTATTACTGAGTCCGCCCGTGCAAGAGACGTGCCTCCACAGACAATCCATGTTGAAGAGCGCCTGAAGTAGCTCAGGTGATTGGTCCGCTACTGGTGCTAGGGCACTTACGAAAAGTGTTTGTGATCACAAACGGAAACATGAGGTACCGGCAGACCAGGTAAAGAATCTTCACGCTACTCCACCTCGAGTCTCTGAGAAAGGTGATCTTTTGAATATGTCAGTGAAGTGCCAAGATGGGTGGTGTTTTGCGGGACATACCTCATCATCGAACGTGACGGCGTATTCATAGAGCTGACTTGTTAGGTCTACGAAAGTGAGAGGCAATACTAAACGCTCATACCCAGATGGCAAGGACAGACACTGACAGTGGCCGAGTCAACGAGACTGTGTCATTCCCGATTCACTGACAACTCACCGGTACCATACTGCGGTTATAGTTCTTTAGTTATATCCCCGCATAAAGTAGACACTCACGTTTACGTTGAGTAGCGTCCTTGCTGTGCCAGATGGAGTGTTGCTTGTGTCGGGAGACGGGGAGTTTGTAGACATGGCTATGAACTGAATTCACCTCATACTTTGATCTTGCTTATATAGTGAAGACGAACGAGATGCATCACAGCCACTTAATGACGCATAAGGCCTCAGCTAAAGGCTCAGCTGCACCGCGCTGATGAAAGGGTGTCATGGGGATAACGCTGGGAGAGGGAAGTCGATCATCGGAGTGATGCGCTCGCCGAGCCGATCACCAGTTGGGCTCTGTAGGTGGCTACGGAGCGCGGGGGGGCTGCAAGGGGTGCACGGGTTGTAGGGAAGGTTAATATACCTGGGGGCGCTATCATATCTACGGGTAATGAGGTAGGTTAGCTATACACTGTCCTCCAACACAAGAGTACATCCGATAGTGACGGTTTAGCGGACCGGTCACGGAGAGCACTGTCTGAGGGCTGCCGAAAGTGGCCACCGCCCAGAGTTGATCCACAAAATCACGGCAAGTGCAGGGCGGTAACATACCAGTACTAAGACGCTGATTCCGCCCTGTCTTTCTTGGGCTGCAGAAGAGCTTGCAATGCTGTGGGTGTCGTTCTTGTTCTTCAAGTTTACTTGCAATCGAGACTTTGAAAGACAAGATCCACACTTTTAAGTGAGTTCAAATTTTCACAGCTGGAGGTTTGAGCGAGTGGTGATATTGCGGTAGAAATTGTCCCTTGCTGGTCGACGGTCTTTTCATGCCGCTTTATAACCACCGAACTACACGCTAGTGAGTAAAGTCATAGTGAAAGAGGGGCAGAAGGCGATGCGGAATGTCGACAAGGGTGCATAGCGATCTTTACAGGATAATAAGAGTCGAGAATACCAATAAGAATAAAACAAAGAAAACAAACGTAGTTGAAGGAAAAGAGGTAACCATGACGAATTCCGTTGAGAATAGAGACTGTCCGGAACAATTACAAGTTTCCATCCTACTCCTGTTTCACTCGCCTTAGTACAGCGACCGGTGCAACATCCAGAAGAAAGAAGACATCAGAAGGGACAACCAGCACGTCGTGAACTTGGGTTGGTGTCAACATCATAGTCCCCATTTACAGCACATTCAATCATCTCAATAATGCAAGTTATCGGTGAGCCTGGTCCCAAATGGCCTCACGAAGAACTGGGACGTTGTCGTCGAGGCCGCTTCATTTGACTTCAGTTGGTGTCCAATCGCATGAAGATTCCACGCAGTAGGCAACCAACTAAAGAACATGCGCCAGGGCCGCTGTTCTGGGGAAGTTGACATCGCCTAAGGAGAGAAAAAAAGGGTATTTTCGAATATTAGGAATGGGGTTAGAGGAGAGATGGACAAACATTCAGTTCGATGGAAAATGATCACATGGACAACGCTCGCGAGTCGCGGCCCGTTCGAGTGCTTCATCATCATCTGAAACCACGGTCCCAGAACACGACCAAGGAGTAAGAACACAAAAAACGTAGCATCAAGGGGGGTTGTTCCGAGAGCATTCGTAGCCCGCAAGCACACGGAACACGGGCGCTGCAGGGCAAACAAACCAGGCGACCATCCCATCTGATCAGTCGTTCACTTACCCACAAAAGAATAACCATGAGCACACTCGAGCAGAAGGAAAGAACGAGGCATATACATCCAACCGTTCCGAGAGTCCGAACGTTCAACGTTCAACGTTCAACGCTCAGCGCTCACCTCCGTCGGTCCACATGCCAAAGTCACAGGCCTGAGCGTCAAGTCCGGGTCTTGTTTCATTGTCGCATGCTGGAAAAAAAACAATAGTATATAACTTGCCTTTTTCTAGAAAGTCTCCATGCATCTGGGTATTCGCAATGACTCCATACTGTCCCTCCGTAAACGGGCGTCGGGCACAGAGAGTGGGTGGCAAGCCAAGCAACGACGAACCTCTTTCTGTCGCCTTCGTCCTCGAGCTTGACTGCAATACTGTCGTTGTCAGTCGCCCTTCTCGATGTGAGGCCGAACCGCGTTCAGCAGATGCCATGATCAGACTTTGGGGCATCCAGTTGTAAGCGTGGGAATATACTCGTACGGCGATATGGCATTAATTGTGGCGTCTTCAGGTTTATCGAAACACTCAATACCCAGTGTCTCGACGATATCGCCCAGGCTCACCACCTCAGCGCATGGGCCAGTGGCAAGATCATACCTTCCTAGTTGATTTATGCCGCAGTGCTGTCTAATACGCGCAGCGGGAGGACTTCTTCGTGATCGATTCATCGTTGATGTGACGGAATGTACATTGAGCATACTCCGTGGATCGTCAAGATTGGGTATACGTTATTGGTCAAGTCGGAATAATTGATATATAACTATGCATGTAAGCCAGCTCTGCCGTATCAAGTGCGATGTGCTACTGATAAATATTTCCAAGATTGAAAAAGTCCTCCAAGGCCGTCGTCACTCCGTTTCAGGTGGACTTCTAAAGTACATGGTAGGAAGCAAGATCTCATTCGGATTTAACGGATTTTCCTTGTTTCGGTCCGAATTCCACAGGGAACGGTGCATCCGAGTAACCAGGATTCCATGTAAGATTGCCTGTAAGCTGAAGGGCACCACGACTCAGACACGCTCCCCAGGTGCACATCATGGTACTCACTCGGCTAATACGCCAGTATATGGGTCCTATTTTGCGATTCTCCTTAGCGTCATGGCTCGGCACTCCAACGATAAACCGACGGACGCACCGGGATAAAATACATCGTCGACACCATTATCACAGAGGACGCTGGAGAAGTCTATGAGCATCCGTTCACTAGCACGAGAAGTGCATGCAAGACGACCATGCTCACCCAGGCTACAGCAGAAATAGAAAGAGTTATGCTGAACGAGGACAGCCAGCAATCGATTCCGCCCCCCTACTTCTCGACAATGTTGCACTGCATGGTATACTGTGGAGAGCAGGATTTCTGAAGGCACGTTTAACTTAATATGCTAATCAATTGTCAGGGAGAGCCTCTTGTACGTACCTGTCTCCCCGATTACAAGAAAAACGTAAGCCCACACAATCATATGATTCTGGGGAACTTCGACGCAGCCTGTGATCCCCGAAACAGGTATCACTGCCCATTAAGTGAGTTTGCGTATTTGTCCTAGAAGTTTCCTACCCACCCATGATATCCGAGTCGAACAAAGCCAAAACGACGGTCGTAGGAATGAGAAACGCCTCCGATTGAAGACACAGTAAGTCGCAATGCGACACCTCATCGTTCTGGATACGTACCGTGAAGTTCACGAATATAACGATGAGCGCAGCTCTACTTCGACGCCACAATGCATACGTGCGCACAAGGAACATCACTGCGAAATCGTTTAGCGGATGGTGTGAGAGGGCAAAGAGTTCCCTTACGCTCTGCACAGACAATGATGGTGGCACCGGCGACTGTGCTTCCAACAGTAAGTCCGTGTGCAGTCGACTTGATCACATAAATCTCACACAAGCTGAACTGAAAATAGGATTTACATTCCTGTACGGGTGTCAACGCATTATTTCATTACTGAGTCCGCCCACCCAAAAAGACTTGCCTTCGTAGTCAATCCCTGTTGAAATGAGTCTGAAGGAGCTCAGGTGATTGATCCGTTACTGATGCTAGGGCACTTACGAAAAGTGGTTGTAATCACGAACGGAAACATGAGGTACCGGCAGACTAGGTAGATGATCTTCACGCTACTCCACCTAGAGTCTCTGAGAAACGTTATCTGTTGAACATAGCATTTCAGCAAGGTGTCGGGGTGGGTGATCTATCGTGGGACGTACCTCGTCATCGAACGTGATGGCGTATTCATAAAGCTGACTTGTTAGGTCTATCGAAAGTGAGAGGCAACACTGAATACCCATACCCAGATGACGAGGACGGACACTTGATGGCCGATTCAACGAGATTGTGTCACCCCAGATTCAATGACAACTCACCAGTCCCATACTGCGGATATATGATTCTTTAGTTGTAGCCTCGCACAAAGTAGAAACTCACGTTCACGTTGAACAGCACACTCTCTGTGACAGAGGACGTGTGGCTTATGTTGGGAGACGAAGAGTTCGTTGACATGGGTATCAAATGGATTCATCTGATGCACATGGTTTGATCTTGCTTATATAGTGAAGACGAGCGAAGCGCCATCACTGGCACAGCAGCTCGCAGACGTTTAAGGTCTAGTAAGGGCTCGAGGCTGAGCGCGCTGATGAAGCTGGCAATTTCCGGGTGATAGGGCTGACGCGGGGTAAGGGGAGTCGATTGTCAAAGTGATACGCTCCCAAAGTTAATCATAAGTTGTTGGACCCAGAGATCGAAGTTCTGTGGATGACTACGACATGGTGGGGAGACGAGAAAGAGTGAACGAATTGTAAAGAAGGTTTATATACTTTCGGAGGATGGAATCCCATCTACGAGTGATGATGTATGTTAGTACGTAAACTAGGTTTACGGCCACTGTCTCAAAGCTGCGGCAAGCGCGGTCATCGTGAAGAGTTCGTTGACTTGATACATCACTGCGGGTGTAAGCTGGTAGCATATCGGTACCACGACACCGATTAGGTGAGGTATGTAGTGGGTGGACCCAAAAAAACATTAACTCGGCCTAGCACGACCTTGCGCCTGAGAAACCAAGGCTTCTCTGCTTGGAATCCAGTAGGTCCTTCCAGGAAGTCTAAACGCGAAATCGTTGCGAAACTAACCCATTTCGGATCTGGTCGCCTTGTCGTGCGTCCTATCGGGGGTCGTTCTGGGCGTGTGGTCGTGGCTAGGCAGGGCTAAGCCAGTGGAGAGTTCTGGCGAACTGACTTCTCAGACGAACATTGGGATTAGACAATCTTTTCGCAGTCCTCCTGGTTTCGTCAATCTGCACCGCACTCACTTGGTCGTGGTCGAGGTTTCCCCATCGATCTTGCACTCTGGACACGTCAAATGTTGCTTCCCTCCACTGGTCTACACCACGGTTCGAGCCCAAGGAAATTATTCAGAGCGAATGAAGGAACGCAGGAGTTTGACTCGGTCCTCCATAAATCCCATATATAGTGTGCTTTCAATTGGCACAAGGCGCATACCACGTTCATCATTCGATCACGAAGGATGTAGCAAGACAGAACATGTTAACTCTCTGACGTCGAACCGTTGCGTAAAGGCATGATAAAAAACGACTGTGTTCCCTCTATGGTATGCCTAGTCGACGCATGCAGGACAGGTACTTCCCATCACCACGGTGGCCGGGCACAGGGGATCCGAGCTCTTATAGAGCCTTCCCGTAATGTTCTGCAAGAAGGAAAATTATATAATTGAAAGGCAGTATATTAGTGAGTACGCACGAGGTAGTGGCAAAAGAAGCTCGCTGACAGATGGGTCGCGTCCCTTTTGTACCTGCTCTGACGGTAAGCACCGCCTGGATCGAACAGAAACAACTGGTGCGAGGGAGACTCACATGCAAGTAGTTATACCATGAGAACTGCATTGGGTAACCAACTTTGACCCCGCGGCGTCGTTCAGCTTGGAGGAGCAATTAACGCACAGTGCATGCACACCCACAAGGGTATAAGCACTCAAAGAAGTGATGGCGGTGAGGAGAGTCAAGAAGGTCTTCATAGTGAGGGACGATTGCCGGTGATGGGTGGAAGTGAGAGTTGCTGTGTAGGTGTTTCCTCGAGGGGTTTTATACCTTAACATTATGTCCCAACTTGAAGGGTCTCAACCTTCTTCTCTCTGTCGATAAGGAAAGACAGTGCGCTGTCACGGCCGCGGCGCCTGCAGCTGTGACGTGGACGTGGCGATCCAGGTGTCGTCTTCCTAACGTCATGCGCAAGGTACTCGGGCGCTCCATCGGAAAAATTCAGAATATCTCGGTGGTCTTCTACTTGCCGCGCAAGCTCCCCATCCAAGTCATCGCAGCCAGCCAGTTCATATACCCCCATCGAGGCATAGTTCCAGGCCTTGCGCAGCGGTCCAGCTTCCATGTCATCCGCCTTGGAATACTCCTGCAAGCAAGGATTTGGTCCCTCGAAACTTGGCATTTGGAACGTTTGTCCGAGCTAATGTTCGAGATGCCCTCAACGTTATAACCGCAGCTTGGGCGTTTATGGATCGATAGACAGCCAACTCACATGGCATAACGTACGAGCATGTACGAGGTACGCATATACAGCGAAATTGACGTGCGTCCGAGGATGGGGGAGACAACTTGAAAGGAAATGGG
>KN819387.1:108162-144047 GCA_000827475.1 Paxillus involutus ATCC 200175
TAACTGTCCTGCATGCCTCCACTAGGCATACAATAGAGTGAACACATCGTTTCTTATTATGCCTTTACGCAACGGTTCGATGTCAGAGAGTTAACATGTTCTATCTTGCTACATATTTCGTGATCGAATGTTGAACGTGGTATGCGCCTTGTGCCAATTGAAAAGCCCACTATATGCGGGATTTATGGAAGACCGAGCCAAACTCTTGCGTTCCTTCATTCTCTGAATAATTCCCTTGTGCTCGAACCGTGGTGTAGATCAGTGGAGGGAAGCAACCTTTGACGCGTCCAGAGTGCAAGATCGATGGGGAAACCCCGGCCACGACCAAGTGAGTGCGATGCAGATTGACGAAACCAGGAGGACTGCGAAAAAATTGCAAACAGAGGGAACTCATCACTAGACACTTGCAAAAGTCAAGTTACATCATGCTTAATCAATGCTCAATGTGGGGAATTCAGTTGTGGGCTGGCGAAAGATTACGCGTACAAGTTGGAATGCCGAATGGGCGCCTCCGCCAAGTGTACCAGAGGGTGTAGCACGCATTTTCTTTGATAATACTTTGGGCAAGTGCAACATATCGCAGGTACGATAACTAAAAATCTATCTACATATATCACAGTCACCCACGAGTATTTACTCCTCCTTTCCCCAAGTTTGAAGTCCGAGTCTTACCGTCAACTATATCACCGCCCCTTCCAACCCTTCCCCTTATGCCTATCCCTACTCCCAGCCCACACACTCAACCCCAACGAAATCGCACAAGCCACCATCGTCACTTTCAAACTACCCACATAACGCTCCCACCCATCGAAGCCCTGATGTTCGGAGGGGAGCTGGTGTGGTAAGGCGGACCGCAAGATACGTGTGGGAACCATGGAGTGTGTCTGGAGTGGGCGCATGGGCGTCAAGGTTGCTACCGAGCATGATGAGAAGAGGTTTCCCCCCATGAAAGGTGCGAAGGAGACATAGTCGCATTTTCAGAGAGATGGGCTGGTGGTGTGGAAAGGAATCGTTACCGTGTGTCACTTCAATTATGGTTAAAACAGGCTGGAGGGTCAAGTGCGTAAGGATTTAATTGAGTTACCCAGTCCGAATCACTCCACAACGATCGTGGGCAAATACCAAACAAGCTCCCATAAGCAAGCCCCAGTAGAGAGCTCGCCATTCACAGCCATTGAACCGACGAAATTCCGATCGCAGATGGCTGTGAAATGTTATAGAGGGATGAGACGATGCAAAGATAGTGGGCAAGGGGAAGATGGAGGCGGTTAGGCCTGGAGTCGGAGATCAGATTTACAAAAGTCCGGCGTGATGTCCGTTTGGGCCTATCATGTGGTGGAAGATGGAGAAGGCTTCACCGATTAAGATACGTCCTGCGAATTTCTTATGCTCACCGTGGACACCTGAGCAGCTTGCCATTTCAACGCTTCGAGGTCATCATAAATTGGTTTTGCCTTAGCATAGAGGGCCTGCGAAATCGAGTTGACGTTGTTGACATCGGGGAAAGATTCCAAGGTTAGTCAAGGCTAAGAAGGACCAGCAGATACTAACGGTGCCGCTTGGGACGCTGGGCAGGTTGGTCGTTTGAAGGGGTTGGCGAGCCGAAGGCTCGGAAAGGGGTCGACTTCTCGTTGTAGAAATCACCCTACGGTAGTCAGGGAGGTAGTACTGTGTGAAACCTTTCGTGAGGCTTCATGTCGTATAACACATAGTCATCTTAGCCGTTTCCGAAGATGATTCTATCTTCTAAATGCCATCGTGTCATTACCATAAAAAAGTGATACCATGGGGAGGTACTTTATGTCACGACTCACCGACGAGGCTCCGGGTTCGAGCAAATTCCGAGGCTCAGCTGATTGATGGGCTGCAGCCAGTGGCAATAACCATCTTCAAGGTTACCCCCGGTCCGCGAGGGTTAGTTGTCAGTGACTTTTTAGTGCCCCTGACTCTAGGCCAACGTCAGCTTGGACAAGTTCGCCGTGGGATAACTCATGGCGAAATTGACTCACTTTGCTTCCTCTGCTTTGACCCTCTCGTGTATCCACCGGTGCCATCGGGGCCCGTCTTTGCTGGCTACTCCGTTTCCCTTGCACGCAAGATGGATTCAAGTTGAGTGCTGGTGAGATTTTTACATACAGTACTAATCAAGCTAGACTAACTCACGTATTCTGCCAACACCTGAGGCTGAGGCATATGGGTCCGACACCCTGACCTGTGGTCATTACACGCCCAAATGTGTTAACTAGAGCAAAGGCCGAGCGGCGCCGGCGGCAGGTACCTCGTTGTATTGACAGCGTAACACGTTGGGGAGACGAGTTCTGCTTGCAGACTCGTTTGGTTGCTCTATTGTCGGGGAAACGGTACCTGGGTTTCCAACTGGAGCGCAGTCTTTCTCAAGAGTCAAGACTTGCTTCGAGAAGAGCCACTCTGCACATCTGACCAGTGGCATCGGAGTTTGAGATATACTACCGCCAGTGAGCGCCAGTGAGTCAGGGACTAACCTCGTTCGAAACCCTCAGCTCCCAAGGCCAAACCTTCAACTCCCAAGGCCCAGAAGTCCAAGCTCGCGCAACCCAGCTCCAAGAAGGCAGCCAAGTCAAACAACTTGAAGGGGAACACCGAGGGTGGTGATGACACGAAGAACCCTCGTGTGGTGGTTTCCTTATCAGTGATAAGTACGCTAATTGTAACATGACTGGGCTAAGCCGGAGCACATCCACACGGGCGATGCCCTTCTCACCCTTATCGAAGACTCCGTCACCTGGAAGGGCGCGTTTGGGTTCGATATAGGTGCTGACCCGGACCCGACACCAACTGACAAGGGAAAAAGTCTTATCAAAGTCTTATCCAGCATTTTGCTGACATCGCCGTCGCTTTTTTTATCACAGGAGACAAAGACTCAAAGTGCGCACTCGACGACATCAAGATGCTGACGGTCGTGATCGAGAATAATCCTTGCTTACAGAAGGGGTGTTACAAGGCGGATGACACGGAAGCTGGGCCGCCGTGCAGGGCCTAGGACTATGCCTCGATCACGCAATGGGGCGGATGAACTGGATGGCTTGGATGACTCAGATGGGGAGCTGGCGCGGAAAGTCGTCCGATCGAGTCCTTACACATGACGTTTGGCCACGACGATGGTCCACGTCACAGCTACAAGCGCCGCGGCCGTGACAGTATACTGTCTTTCCTCCCCATCGACGGAGAGAAGAAGGTTGAGACCCTTCAAGTTGGGACATAATGTTAGGGTATAAAACCCCTCGAGGAAACCCCTACTCAGCAACTCTCACTTCCACCCATCAATCGTCTCCTCACTATGAAAACCTTCTTGACTCTCCTCGCGGCCGTCACTTCTTTGAGTGCTCATACCCTTGTGGGTGTGCATGCAGCGTGCGCTTATTGCCCCTCCAAGCTGAAAGACAACTCGGCGTTGGTCGGCGGGTGCGTTAGTGTGGCTGGGACTACTTGCACGTGAGTCTCCCTTACGCCAGTTGTTTCTGTTCGATCCAGACGGTGCTTACCTTCAGAGCAGGTACCAAAGCCCAGTAAATCCACCAGAGAAGTTCTATTGCGACTACACCGTGCGCACTCGCTGAGATACTGTCTTTCAATTTGACTTGATGGAATTTTCCTTCTTGCAGTACGGTGGATCGCTCTATGCGTCTTCGTCTTCCTTGTGTCCGGCCAAGACGACGAGGGGTGATAAATGTAGCCCTCAATGCCTCTAATAAAGGGAACACAGCCGTTTCCTATTATGCCTTTACGCAACGGTTCGATGTCAAAGAGTTAACACGTTCTGTCTCGCCACATCCTTCGTGATCGAATGTTGAACGTTGTATGCGCCTTGTGCCAATTGAAAGCACACTATGTGCGGGATTTATGGAGGACCGAGCCAAACTCTTGCGTTCTTTCATTCGCTGTGAATAATTTCCTTGGGCTCGAACCGTGGTGTAGACCAGTGGAGGGAAGCAACCTTTGACGCGTCCAGAGTGCAAGATCGATGGAGAAACCCCGGCCATGACCAAGTGAGTGCGATGCAGATTGACGAAACCAGGAGGACTGCGAGGGGATTGTCTAATCCCAATGTTCGTCTGAGAAGTCAGTTCTCTGGAACTCTCCACTGGCTTAGCCCTGCCTAGCACGACCGCACGCCCAGAACGACCCCCGATAGGACGCACGACAAGGCGACCAGATCCGAAATGGGTTAGTTTCGCAACGATCTCGCGGTTAAACTTTCTGGAAGGACCTGCTGGACTAGGCCGAGTTAATGCTTTTTTGGGTCCACGCACTACATCTGGGGACCTCTCCCGGTGTTTTCTTCCGTCTTTTTGGCATCGGAGATCAAGCAACCAACATGTCGGGGGTTGCCTAATGTATGTAGCCGTCGAACCCCCTGACTTGGTAACGTTTTCGATTGATCACTATACGGACAGAATGTTTAGCATGTATCTCTGATACTCTGTCTATTGTCCAGCTTATGTCAAGATCGAACGTGCGTCATTCGTCAAGTCGGAAATCTTTTAATCGATGTAAGCCAGCCCTGCCGCGTTCAGTGCAATATGCTACAGATAAATATTTCCAAGACTCAAAGTCCCCAGGGGTGTCTGATGTTTCACTCCGCTGGAGCCGCTGGAGGAAGACTCCTAAAATTCATGGTGGGGAGCGAAATATCATTCGACCGCCGATTTAATCGGGTTGTCTGCTTCCGGTTCGAATTCCACATGGAGCGGTGCATTCGAGTAACCAGTATCCCATGTATGACTGCCTGCAATCTGAAGAAGATGAGGCTCAGGCACACACCCCATGAGCGCATAAGGATACGCACTCAGCGAATAAGTCATTGTCTTGGCCCTATGTTCCGAGTCTCATCAGCGCCGTGGGTCGGCGTGCCAACGATCAACCGATGCACGCACCTGGAGCAAATACATCGTCGAGATCATTGTCACAGAGGATGCTGGAGACGTTTATGAGCATCTTTTCACCGGAACAACAGGTGCATGCAGGACAACCATACTCACCCAGGCTACAGCAGAAATAGAAAGTGTTGTGCTGGACAAGGATAGCCAGCAACCGATTCCTCCCTCCTGCTTCTCGATAATATCGCACTGCTCGGTACAATGTGGAGATGAGGATTTCTGAAGGTACGTTTAACTTAGCGCGCTGATCACCGGCAGTCGTCAGGGAGAGCTCGTTGCACGTACCTGTCTCCCCGATTACAAGAAGAACGTAAGCCCACACAGTGACATTACTCCCGGAGTTATCGTCGCAGCTTGTGATCCCCGAAACAGGTACCACTGCCCATTGACTGAGTCCACGTATTTATCCCCGAGCTGCCTACTCACTCGTGACAACCGTATCGATCGCAGTCAAAATGACGATCGCAGGAATGAGAAACACCTCCGATTGGAGAAACAGTAAGTCACAACGCGACGCTTCATCATCCTGCACACATACCGTAAAGTTGACGATTATAATAATGAGCGCAGTTCTACTTCGACGCCACAATGCATACGTGCGCGCAAGGAACATCACTGTGGACTGATGTTCAGCGGATGGTGCGAGAGGGCGGAATTACCTTACGCTCTGCACAGACAATGATGGTCGCACAAGCGACTATGGTTCCAACAGTAAGTCCGTGTGCATTCGACTTTATCACATGAACTCACACGAGGTGAACTCAAAATAGGATTTACATTGCTTTACGGTTGTCAACGCGTTAGTTCATTAGTGAGTCCGCCCGCCCAAACATACCTGCACAGTCAAACTCCGTTGAAGAAAGCCTGAAGGAGTTCAGATAATTGGTCCGCTACTGGTGCTAGGGCACTTACGAAAAGTGTTTGTAATCACGAACGGAAACATGAGGTACCGGCAGACCAGGTAAACGATTTTCACGATACTCCACCTGGATTCTCTGAGAAAGGTAATCTGTTGGACGTGTCAGTGAAGTGCTAAGGTGGGTGATATTTTGCGGGACATACCTCATCATCAAACGTGATGGCGTATTCATAGAGCTGATTTGTTAGGTCTATCGAAAGTGAGAGTCAAGCCTAAATATGCATACCCACATGGAGAGGATAGACACTTGATGGCCGAGTCAACGAGATTGTGTCACCACCGATTCACTAACTCACCAGCCCCATACTGCAGACATGGCTCTTTAGCTGTATTATTAGCTCGCACAACGTAGACACTCACGTTGACGTTGAGTAGCGCACTCGTGGCGACAGGTGGAGTGTTGGCAGGTGGAGGGTTCGTAGTAGACATAGCTGTCGGGAGTGGATTCCCATCGTGGTTTGATCATGCTTGCTTATATGTAAAAATTTCGGTCGTGCGTGTGGCGGTGCGTCGCGTTGCATGCGTGTTTATTTTGTGCATTTGGGCCGTCATCGTGCTCATCATGACATCGATGCATCGGCACTGAGACGTATACTATCGCTTACCAGGGAGCTGGTCACCCTCATAGTTGGTCAGTCACGGAGAGTCACGCAGCGTAACATCTTGCAACAGACAGATAATTTCAAGTCCCGAGAGGAACAAACTCGTTCAGCCACAATTGTCTCTGCCATTATTTCACATTCCGCTCCGGCCGTCATCGGCATATCCGTCACACCCGTGTCTTCGTGTCTTGTCACGTCTTTTTTGTTATCTCAAGCACTATTGCGCCAATTGACATGGTTCAACTTCGAAGCATCTCAGAAGACCTTAAACGTGCCATGTGGATGTGTAGAATAATTGTTGCAGAAGTGATAACATGATTTTTGCAAAGTGACCAAGTATGTGGGGTGACCAACCCCCTGGTAAGCGATAGTATTATTATTATTACGGTATACGGCTTATAACAACGAGGCGACTTTGAGCGCTCTGGCGAAACAGAGAATTTCCGGGTCATGGGGATGGCCAGCACTGACGTCAGGCCGGAAGTACTAGGTGGGTTCCGTTCTCGTTGCCTTCGGTGGCTTCAATTGGTTTGAAAGGGTTCTCCTCATGGCCTTTGAAGCGAGGGGTTATGCTGACCGAAACCGAGATCAGAGATTCCATTACCCACACGGACATACCTAGTTCCGGGAGCGGGACGCGCTGTGCTCCCGTGACCTCGTACTGAGATAGGAGCAACTTGTAAGTAGTATCTTGCTCGGCGTGATACTAAGCCTTGCAGAACTGGGGGAGTTGGGTGTGGAAGATGAGTTTGCCGTGTGGACAATTTTTTGAAGTTGCCAGCTCTTGCGCTGATCCTGAACGACAGTCGTTTGCAGAAACGCGATATCTCAAGAACAACGACCGCTATCGACTCAAACTCTGTTGTATCCGCATCAGTTCCACTGTGCGCAGGACCCTGTATCGAAAAACACGCGGCTTACCGCAGCGTCCTCCATCGCGAAAATCATACCCTCATCAACCTCAAGATCTATGCACGATGATCAGTAAACTCGCGGATCTGTCTGGAACCAACACTGGAGGGCGTGTTATCATGTGTCGTTCAGGTGATGCTTAAATCAACTTGTGGAGGATTCGCTCAACAGCTAAGTACTACTGCGACTTGGATTCCTGTGATCTATGAAGAGATGAAATATCGATTCCCTTTCGTGCCAGCCAGTCCCACCCAGAACTATGTTAGCCCAGTGATATTTATCACGACTCGATATCTGCCACTTTTCCCTCACCGCCTTCGTAGATTCTTTTTCCCTTTGCACATGACGCCGAACGCTCTCGGTGCAACATACACAAGGGCCCGTGCCAGTGAGTATCAATATTCAGTCCTACCGGCTTGAGTGCGTTATATGACAGAGATTGAAAAAGTCCCAATTTCCATCTTCACTCCAGGGCCTGAGGCAGACTTCTAAAATGTATAGTAGGGAGCGAGATATCATTCGCATTTGACGGATTCTTCTTTCGGTCCGAATTCCAGAGTGAACGGTGCATCCGAGTAACCAGTATTGCATGTATAGTTATCTGTAAGCTGAAGAAGGCTACGACTCAGACACGCTCTCCAAGGCGTATGTATGGGTACGCACTTTGATAACCAGTCACCGTACGGGTCCTATTTGCCGAGTCTCAATAGCGTCGTGGCTCGGCACTCTAACGACCATCCAAAGCACGCACCGGGAGAAAGGATATCGTGGAAATTACTGTCACAGAGGACGCTGAAGGCGTCTATGAGCATCTTTTCACCGACACGAAAAGTGCGTGCAGGACGACCATGCTCACCCAAGCTACAGCAAAAATAGAAAGCGTTATGCTGGACAAGGACAGCCAGCAACGGATTTCTCCCCCCTACTTGTCGATAATATCGCACTGCTTGGTACAATGTGGAGATCAGGATCTCTGCGGGTACATCTAACTTAGCGCGATAGGCCGTCTGAGGGAGAGCTCCTTGCATGTACCTGTCTCCCCGATCACAAAAAGAATGTAGGCCCACACGATGGCTTGAAGCTGGGAAACATCTTCGCAGCTTGTGATCCCGGAATTTGAAGCAGGTATCACTACCCATCGACTGAGTTCACATACTTATCGCTAAAGCCACCTACTCACTCATGACAGCTGAAATGCACAACACCAGAATGACGAAGATAGGGATGAAAAACGCCTTTGATTGAAGAAACCGTGAGTCAAAACACGACGCATCACCGTTCTGCATACATACCGTAAAGTTGACGAGTATAATGATGAGCGCGGTTCTACTCCGGTGCCACAATGCGTATGTGCGCACAAGGAACATCACTGCAGACTGGGGTTTAGCGGATGAGTGAGAGGGAAAGAAGTTTCCTTACGCTCTGCACAGATAATGATGGTCGTACCAGCGACTATGTTCCACCAGTAAGTCCGTGGCAATCGACTGCATCACATAAATCTCACACAAGTTGAACTGAAAATAGGATCTGCATTCCTGCACGGGTGTCAACGCATTCGCTCATTACCGAGTTGTCCGTCCAAGAGACATACCTTCACAGCCAATCCCTGTTGAAGAGAGTCTGAAGGAGCTCAGGTGATCGGTCTGGTGCTGGTGCTCGGCAACTTACACGAAGTGTTTGCAATTACGAACGGAAACATGAGGTACCGGCAGACCGAGTAAATGATCTTCACGATACTCCACCTGGAGTCTCTGAGAAACGTGATCTTTTTGGACATCTCAATCTCAGCGAGGCATTGAGGCGGGTGATGTTTTCCGGGACATACCTTATCATCCAATGTGATGGTGTATTCATAGAGCTGATTTGTTAGGTCTATCGAAAGTGAGATCCAAGCCTAGATACCCGTACCCAAATGACGAGAATAGATACTTGATGGCCGAGTCAACGAAATTGTGTCACCCCCGATTCACTGACAACGCACCAGTCCCATACTGCGGATGTGATTCTTCAGTCGTAGCCTTGCAAAAATTACATTGTAGACACTCACGTTCAGGTTGAGGAACGCACTCGGGGGGAGAGATGGAGTGTTGCTTGTGCTGGGAGGCGGAGGGTTCATAGACATAGCTGTGGAGTGGATTCACCTCATGGTTTGATCAGGCTTGCTTATACTTATAGGGAAGACAAGCGAGATCTGACATGATCATGATGCATCACGGCACTGAGACGCATAACGTCTAGTACAATCAGGCCAACTTTGAGCGCGCTGACGAAACAGCCTGAGAATTTCTGGGTCACGAGGATAGCCAACAGGCTAGAAGTTGTATGTAGGTGGGTATATTTTATGATATCAGGGCGTTCAGCAGCTGAGATATTCAACACGAGGGGCCAGACTCTGATCCAACATGTCAATACTTAGGCGAGAAATACAGCTCTGCCAGTGGACCGTGCTTACTGTGGTTTACATGTTTTTAATGATTGATGGATCGCCGAATGGTTCCCAGGTTCATTTCCCTTCGTCCACAGAGTCCTTTTCCATCAGATAGCCATTTCATTAGGGTTCATGATCGGTGGGATCACGACCAGAGCGAGCCTTCGCGCCTGATAAACCCATCACCTCCAGACACCAGGATAACACGCAGTGAATCTGAAGGGTCCAAGGACTGGTCGGTAACGTAAGGGGGAAGCTTTGGGGATCTGTGGATTTTACGTTTCCCCCTGTTCTCCACGTAGTCCATAGCCACCGCGCACATCGTCAAACCCATATCAATTGATATGGGGCAGCGCGAAGAGATGGGTTGACCCGGTATACCCCACGTCATCATTGTGACATGCATCGTTCCGTTCAGTGGAATCGGCATCTCGTCTGTAATATTTGTCGTGGTGTAGAGGAGGGCGCGATGAACCTGTGCATCTCAGAGTTTTGTACTAGTGACGAGAACGTATGTGCTCACCGTATCCCAGTACTCCACAATACCGCACAAATGACTTTCGGGATGCTCAGCGCTATTGAAAAGTGTACCATGGTAGTTAGCTCACAACGCGCAAGTTCAATGAGCCTAATAACCCACCTATTTCAATAAGGTCGTCTCTTGATTCTTCATTATAAACCGCTGCCTCAGAGCAGAGATGTCGACCCAGCACATGCACCGCTTAATGCTGAAAATCTTTAAGGTCAATCACCCTCCTTCCAACCTTCAACTAATGAGGCGTCAGCTTCGTGCAATCCACAAACATGTTCTTCGTTGCACTAGGTAACTAAATCTCCATCGCATTCATTAATTTCATCATATGCACATGTCAATCGGGTCGACTTGCGTCCGTAAGATCACGTCCGGGATCGGGCATGTCGTTTTCGTCGTCTGAGGGTCCAGGTAGCAGATCGCAGATCTCCGGTAGGATGATGGCATGACAGGTAGAACAGGCGACGGAACCTTCGCAGGCACTTGTGCGGGAACTGACACGTTCACAGGGTTCCGAGTTGGATGGTCGAGTGTCGGCAGCGGCCATTATAGTGTTGGAACCATGTCTACGATATCGCATCAGAGTGATGAAGAGAATGGAAAATTTTCGGGCTGTTCGCATCACTAGGAGACGGTGGATGAGCATGTGTCGTCAAGAGACAAGATGGGCCTTCCTCAGGTGGGAGAGCATGGAGGCAGAGTAGGCAGCTGACCAACCGGGGTGTGCCGAGGTTGAAGAGACGACCAGCTCAAACACAGGAGAAGCGCACTGATGCGGAATATGAACAGGGATAAACGAGATGTATTTCAAGGGACACGTACAAGTACGAGTGCGAAACGAGAATACATCGAGGATACATGACTGTAGGGAGGGGAGAGAGAAAACTGACGAAATCCAGGCTATGACAAGGGAGACGGTGGGCGGGCAAATATCTTGTTCGGCAGAAGCGACTAGGCCTAGGACTCGGGTCTGCTTACCACCGTGCCCATGCAAGAGATTATGCTAGTGGAGGGAGTCGAGTGCGAAAGTTTCATATGGGGGCTATCTTCACTTCGCCTGAGGTAGACTTCTAAAATGCATAGTGGGGAGCGAGATATCATTCGCATTTGACGGGTTTTCATTCTTCCGGTCCGAGTTCCACAGAGAACGGTGCATTCGAGTAACCAATATTCCATGTATGACTGCCTGCAATCTGAAGAAGATGAGGGATCAGACACGCTCCCCACGAGCGCATAAGGGTACCCACGTGGCCAATAAGGTATTGTATGGACCCTATTTTGCAAGTCTCATTAGCGTCATGGCCCAGCGCTCTAACGACCAACCGATAGACGCACCGGGCTAGAATACATCGTCGAAACTACGGTCACAGAGGACGCTGAGGACGTCTATGAACATCCTTTCACTGACACAAGGTGCCTGCAGGATGACCATACTCACCCAGGCTACAGCAGAAATAGAAAACGTTATTCTGGACAAGGATAGCCAGTAACCGATTTCCGCCCCCTACTCCTCGATAATATCGCACTGCTTGGTACACTGTAGAGAGCAGGATTTCTGAAGGTATGTTTAACTTGGCGCGCTAAGCAGTGTTCGGGAGAGCCCCTTGCACGTACCTGTCTCCCCAATGACAAAAATAACGTAGGCCCACACAAGGACATCGCTCTGGGCATCAGCGATGCAGCTCGTGATGCTCGAAATAGGTATCACTGCCCAAACAGTGAATTTGCGTATTTATCCCTGAAGTCACCTACTTACTCGTGGTACCCGAATCGAACAAAACCAAAATGACGATCAGAGGAACAAGAAACGCCTTTGATTGAAGAAAGAGTGAGTCACAAGACGATCCTTCATCGTTTTGCATACGTACCGTAAAGTTGACGAGTATAATGACCAGCGCAGCTCTACTTCGATGCCACAATGCATACGTGCGCACAAGGAACATCACTGTAGACCGACGTTTAGCAGATGGTGCAACAGGGCTTGGAGTTTCCTTACGCTCTGCACAGATAACGATGGTCGTACCAGCAACTATGGTTCCAACAGTAAGTCCATGAGCAATTGACCTTATCACATTAATCTTACACAAGCTGAACTGAACATATGGTTTACATTCCTGTATGGGTGTCAACGCATTGGTTTATTCCTGAGTCCGCCCGTCCAAGAAACGTACCTCCAGAGTCAACCCTTGTTGAAGCGCGTCTGAAGGAGCTCAGGTGATTGGTCTGCTACTGGTGCTAGGGAACTTACTAAAGATGTTTGTAATCACGAACGGAAACATGAGGTACCGGCAGAGCAGGTAAATGATCTTCACGATACTCCACCTAGAGTCTCTGAGAAACGTGATCTTTTGGACATGTCAGTGAAGTGCCGAGGTGGGTAATGTTTCGTGGGACGTACCTCATCATCCAACGTGATGGCGTATTCATAAAGCTGACTTGTTAGGTTTATCAGAAGTGAGAGGCAAGCCTAAATACGCATACCCAGAGGACGAGGATAGACACTTGATGACCGAGTCAACGAGTTTGTGGCACCCCTGGTTCACTGACAACTCACCAGTCCCATACTGCGGGTATAGCTCTTTAGTTGTGCTAGCCTCGCAAAAAGTAGATACTCACGTTCACATTGAGTAGCGTACTCGCTATGTCAGTTGGGATGCCTGTGTTGGGAGATGAAGAGTTCGTAGCCATAGTGGTAACTATGAGGTGGATTCACCTCATGGTTGGATCTTGCTTATATAGTGAAGACGACCGAGATTGGCACCACGGCAACTCGGACGCATAAGGCCCATAGGTTCAGCTGCACCTCGAGCACACCGACCAAAGAGGGAATCCCTGGGTCATGGGGATAAAGCTGGGGGTCTGGAAGAGGCGGTCGATTGTAGTGCGGGAGCCAAGTTGATCACAAGCGTTCTCACTAACTTGAAGGACATTGTCACGGACTCAAAGCGGTGGAAAGCGGTGTTGATGTCGCTTGTAATAAGGATGTTATATCACCGTGACCTGGTAAGGTTGAATTGAATATTGAAATATTGATGTTTGCTTATGTTAGTTAGTCTTAATGTCCGCTGTTGGGGAAAGCATAATTCGAGAACTTGACGACTGAAGCGGTAAGACGCTCACCTAGATACCCCTTGTCCATATAGCCGCGCCCAACTGCATCTCATTCTCTTGTAATATTCGCGCTCTCTCAGAGGGCGGGAACACCTGGGCATACCAGGCTATAGGTGTTTTCGTGATGGTCGCCTCAAGCCAACAACCCTCCGGTGAGTCTCCGAGTCTGACTGGCGCGTGGTCATCAAGTTAATGCTCCCCCGTAGCAGACACGGCATGCACTGACAATATGAAGAATGAAATCATATATAGCTATGACTTGATAGTAGCCAACGGGGAATCGCAACTGCGAATTGGACAATACACCCTTAGATTAGCTCTATGGAACGTTTCTTGGAATCAGAACGCAACCATGGTATGTTCTCCTCCGCTACGTGACCGTCCACTTTATAGAGCCAATACCCGATGCGTCTGAAGCTACCATCATCTGCGTCTGTTACAAGCAGGCCTTCGGTATGTTTGTGGTCCCCGATGTCTTCCCGATAAATGAGGATGGCCCAGGCTCGGCCAGGTGGCACGCGTTCGGTACCGTCGAAGGCAAGGAGGATCGTCCCCACAGCCATCAGCAGTGATCTCTCCACCTCGGCACCGTCGGCGACCGCCAGCAGCCCGATTTGCATGTGCTCTTGGTGCACCACGATTTGCGTCGTGGATACCTCACCTCCCTCCTTGATGGTGTTCCTTCCGACCGCGATACCCTCGTTTGGACTCAGCGGTGGTACTGTTATCATCCGGGTCCGCAGTTCCTCTGTGGGTACAAGCAGTTTGTAATACCATCTCAACGGTTTGTGAGAGATTATGCACGGCGCCGGGAACATAGCGGCATGTATCTTCAGCCTGCCGCTGGAAACCCTCCCATATGGCAGTCGCTCGTCCATCAGAGTCACATCGCACTCGAGGATTTCGCAGGTACTAGCATCGCAGTCTACAGGCGGCTGCACACGGATGTGCCCCTCAACAGACGCCCACGACCACGATGGCGCGAGATACTCTTGGGGCCGTGGACGCAGAGGGTCGTCGTACCACCCAAACTGCCAAGGTTCACGCAACCACAGCAGGTCGCGTGGGAGGTGTTTCTCCCACAACCCCGCTATGTACCGCCCGGAGTGCGCATGCCAGACACGGTCGAATTGCTCTGCGACCCCCGCGAACGCCACGAGCTTGTCTGTCTTCTGCGTGAGTGACCGCCTTGTGTAGCTCGACATGCCGAAGACCCATTGCATCTGCAGGGTCCCCCAATCCTCCTCTTCCCACTCGGCGACCTTGCTGGCGATGTCGGCGTCGGACAGGCCGAACGATAAACTGTTCAGCTTCTCTGTGCCCCACCACTTAATGGAGTTGTTGACAGGCACCGTTGCTGATTGGCAATGATATTCGAGAGTATCCGTCGCGTAGACAAGCTTGCGTGGGGACAGGAGGCGCTCCTGGAGACACCACGCGCGATGGTCAACCGGGTCCTTCATCGGCTCGTAATCGGACTTTCCTGCTGTGAAGACGGACACGGTTCCAACACGCCCGTCGCGACAGTGGAAGGGCAGATGGGGGTGGGCGGCATAGTATCCTGGCATATGACGATCGTGGAGGATACCTGCATTCGCATGGGCTGCGCTCGAGGCGATAATCGTCAGGTAGGCATCGCGGTAGATCAGGCCCATCCGAACAAGCTCCGTGTTCTTGTCCTCGCTCGAGTCCTGGATGATGCAGAAGGCGTCCACCCAGAGGTAGCGCATGCCTAATCTGTGGGTAACCATAATAGCATCGAGGATGGTCTGTGGGATGATGCGGGCGTCAATCCCAGCTATGTACGAGTCAAAGTTGGATCGTAGTGTGATATGAGATGCGTCTGACCCCCAGACGTAGCTCAATGCGACGTAGGGAGAGGATATTCCTCTAGTGACGAATAGGCGCGGTTTGGAGGGGTCTTTGCAATCAATTACACGGGTAGGAAGGGGAGCTGGACCTGGTTTTGGGCAACTTCCATGGCTCGCAACGCACTCGTTGAGACGTTCCAGAGCTAGTTTATATGCCTCCGTTGAGTCCACTTGGACTAGAGGGCACCTAGTAAGAATCTCGCTAGCTGCTGGATCATCTGTGATGTTTCAAGAGTTGTCAAAATGGACTGTCACGGCCCTGACAATTGTCGCTTCGGAAACGTACCTGGTAAGGTGTAGAGGCAGTACTCCTCCCAGACAACAGAACTGCTAGCTTCGATGCGTAAACGCGGTGCGTCTTTCGGAGACGGCCCGTTGTCATCTTCCTCCCTGGTGACCTTGAGTGTAAACTCGATGGCGGCGTTGCGGTCAACCCTAGTGTCTGTCGAGGGCAAGAGCAAGGTGCACAGTGCACATTTGTCGCCCATCCCTGCCTCCAGGAGGCCCCGGGAAGTGTGGTACGTAACTTCCTTCTCGCCATCCATCAACATCCTCCATGACTGTGACGCAAGAGGTCCAGTAGCACAGTGACCGCAAACCATTGGCTTCGCTGGTCGTCTTCGTCCAAAGGTACATGACTGAAAGGGAGACCAAGACCACCTGAAGCAAAGCATGATTGTATGCTGACAACTGAGAGGAAGGCGTCCTGCTAGTACATTTTCACGTGGGGAGGGCCTTGCATCCTCGTGGTTACCTTCTACACTAGTTCCATCCTTGATTCGGTAGGTTGGAGTGGGCACGAGCATCACACCTGAGGCCTGAGGCAAGGACCACTGTCGAACAAATTGGTGAGAAATTATTGGCTAACATATTTCGCCTGGATTAACAGGGACCGTCTTTAGTGAAAAAACAAAGAATGAATTGTAGTAAATCGGAGTGTCAAAAGAATTTGAATTTTCCGCTACTGTGGTAATACAACCCTACACGCTTATTGGCCCCAAGGTCCAGCGAAAAAGGCAGTGACAGCCTCTTCACCTACGTGTGAGAAAGGATTTTCGTTGAATGTCCTGTGGGTCTTGGTGGCAATCCCACTATCCGTACTCAATCCCACTAATATCGCTCTTACTCCTAATCCCATTCCCACTACTTTGGTGACTACTCAATTGTCGCGCTGGTGATGGCAGATGAGTTTCTCAAAAAAAAACCGTGAATCGTCTCTACGTACAAATAGAGGCCGCCAGCGCCTTCCAAGCTCTGGAAGAAGTCACTGCGTTTACCGGCTCATGTCTAGTCGTGAGGGCATGTTGAATGTCAGATGTGCCAACGATTTGAGAATCTTTTCAATGAAGACTTTGAGTGCATCATCCGAGATCTCCCAGTCGCCGCTTTGACGACGGTCGATACCAAGAGAGTGCAGCTGCCTGTGCCAAGCCTAGGTAACATTGGGCATCGTTGGGATGATTGATCAAGACGAGCTCAGATCAATTAGTGAGACCAAACATTCGCAAGCTTGCACCCATGCCGTCGCGTTCTGCTGGTACGTAGATGCCAAATCTATCTGGAACCGAGTCCGAAGTCCGCAGTGCTATGAACGGATGTCAGATCACATGACTGGGTTGGGGGATGTGCAATACGGACGTGGGATGAGTATAGAGGCGCCGTTCTCTGGCGATGACCATTCGCTAGCAGAACTCCTGGTCCGGTTGGCTACAACCACGTGTTAACTCATGTAGGTGATGCTGCACTGAATCTATACCTTGTACGAAGTGTGGTCAGGGTAGGAATAAGCGCTGCTTTGTCGCTCGTGATCGCAAGAGCACTACGCGCGGTAGGTGACCACGCCGGGTCAGCTAAGTAGGGTTTTGATGAATCAAACTATTCCGTTGACACCGACAGCCGCGTACTGGTGATGACAAGTCAGTACATGCTTCGATCATAACGGGAGCAGAAACATTATAATAGAAAGAATTTACCTTGCTATAGTGGAGGAGTTGCCGTTGTCGCGGAATTCCACGCTGTAGCGGTTGTTACTGGAGAGCGTTGTACCTGCGCAGCTAGCCTCTGAGCTCGCTCGTAACTGGAAAGACTCTGTAGCATAGTGCGTTTCCGACTCAGAGTCGGAATCTGAGTTACTCTCACTCGACAGTCCAGATAAGCGAGACACCTCTTGTGAACAGTCTTCGTCATATGTGAGTCTCGATGCATCGGAATGATGTTCGTTGTGTGTGTGGTTTGTGTCCAACTTCGAAAAGCCAGAAGGGGTGCCAGCAAGAGCATCGTGGGCAGACTCGGAAGGCGACCCCAGTTGAGCGTTCGGGAAATGGTCTCAGCGGAGGACAGGTCCACTGCAGTTGACAATTCACGTCCTCGCGCGTGGCGCCAGCCCATTTCGTATGCGTCGGATCCATGGTAAACTGTGGATGATCCAGCGATGCTCCCTGAGGCACGCAGATCCACCTGGCTCTCTTGGCTACCACCTGGTGATGCGGGTTTCAGGAAGAATGAAGGAGAGACTTCGGATAACGGAACAGCACCCATAGACTTATGACTCGCGATGTCGGCCTGATGCTCCACATAGGCATACCCGACTCGAAGTTCTGATTCTGCAACTGTTTGGTCGAGGACGACTACCGGAGAAGGGTGTTGCGACTCATGCTCAGATAGCTCCTGCGAGCTGATCTCCTTGTCATCGTGCGGCGGGGTGGCATTAGAGGGAGGTAGATTTGTGTTTCGGAGCCTTTCAGTGGGGCGGGCGAGTGTATCCATGCGGGGCTGGCTCTGACCACTGTCGGTGCCTTGGCTAAGATGGGTTCCTTCATCTATCATTGAAGTCGAGCTGGACGTCTTTTTTCTAGAAATAATGTTAGCTTGACCTGACCTGTGATAAATTAGAGACTGACGCAATTGGTCCGAGCACCACCCGCATTGGCTCAGTGTGCGAAGCCGGTGGAATGGAATCGGGAACGACAATTTGATGTGATAGTGACGTCCTAGATACCGCGATGAGCTGTTGGGAAGCAGTTTCTTCGATTTGTGGGTTGGATCCAAGAGGTGCCAAGTCTATGGCGATATGAACATCCACCTCCCTCCCTTCAGCTTCGGACCATTCCAATGTCGTCTCCTCGTCTGACTCCGAAGACTGGCGCTCAATCCCTACTGAGGTTTGGAGTGCCACACCTTGGCGATGAAATGAGCCGAATCGATCTCGGTCATCACTGCCCAACGTCTCTTCATTACAGTCGCTATAGCCCAACCGCCTGGATGCCATGTCAGGGTAATCATCTGCAAACCAAGACAAAATGTCTCACGAGGATGTCTTTCTCATCACCGGTTCGTTGCTACTATGAGTCTCTTCGGTGCTCACAGTAAACTGCGCCGACTTTGAGGTTGTTCGACCGAATTTGTCTCCAACAGATTCTAGCTGCGTTTTTACCTCGCGCGATGATACATGCTGTACATGCGAAGTGACTTGTTCTTTGGTCTGCAGAGATGTTCTTGCACTCGGGACGAGAGGCATGGTGTGCGTTTGCCTAGAACAAAACATCAGTGAAGGGATCACGTTGGACAAGACGACGACGGACTATGAGTCAGAGACCTGATGCTCTTCAGTTGCCTGCCCACGCCTGGTCCTACCCGTGGACTTCGTATGATCTGAACCCCGTGCCAGCACACTCCCGCCTGAATCAGTAACCGCTGCAAGGACAGAAGCCGCAGCAACGATAGCAAAGCCCTCGGCAAGAGCGATGGCTGTATCATAGCCGAAACTGGAAGAAGTAGCAGGCGACAACGTCTTCGGTTCACTGCGCAATACCTTTTGGCTTTTGTGACGGTCTGCATCCGATCTTGCGGTTTTTTCCCATTAGGATGAACCTCCGGAAGGTCGATAAAAGTGGTAAGAGGTGACACCACAATCTGCGGTACCGCGTGGGGCGAGGTGGGCAAAGACAGAGGAGCCCACTCGTCCTGGACGCGATCTGAAGACCAGCCTGACGTCGACTTGGACTCTTTGGAGTAACTGCGCGAGGCAGTCTGAATCAGCCTTGGCTTCTGACAGGTGAGGGCGAGAGGACCGACCGAGAAGCGTGGACGCCGTTGGGCTCGACATTTTTGCTTTGTCTGAGGGTGAAAGAGAGCCAGAAGAGAAAGATGATGAATGTGATAAGTGCGACACGTTTCCAGACGGGAAGAGGGAGGGGGTTGAAACGGGGGTCGAGGGGCGCAGCCCTGTGTTCGTCGTGGTCCCTTGTGGGGAGGCGCTGGTACTGTGCAGACGCCATGGGTGGCTTCTAGGAGGAAGCCTTGAGCGTGTTCAAAGACTTGACTAAACTGGTCGGGTTTTCAGTTTGTGCTTGGGCGCTCAGCCACCTCCTAAGTTACATAAGCAAAATAACACCTCCTTTCCAGCACCCGACTCAACCCCTCTGTATCTCTCTCTCACTCTCACTCTCACTCTCTCTCAGAACTGAACAACACAGTCAACTCTCTCAACCCATTGCTAATCTTTCAGACTATAACAAATGAGTCTGCACCCAGCACATCCTCCCTTCAGTCCTGTCTCCAAGAAGGAGGCAGCATTTTACTATGCAGGCCTGCCCTCAAACCCCAGATTAGTTTACCGTACAGGGTCCAGGACCAGGCCATGGGTGGAGCCCACTGGAATGGAGGCCTATACTGTGTTGAGTGAGCTCCACCCAGTCTTCGGCCACAAGCTCAACACCGTCTGGAAGGACCTGGGTCCAAAGGTTTGCGACTTCCTGGATTCTGCTGGGGTCTATTGGACAACCATAGATGTTGTTCGCTTTATCAAGGTCGAAGGGGTGGAGCCTGCTGGTCCTGTTGTACTTTGGATTGGTGTCTGCCCTGAGACTCTCTTGGGTGAGGACGCCCACACCGCAGCATACAGCTGCCTAGACCTTCTCATTGACTTTGGAATCACTGATGTTGAAGTCGAGTTCCGGGAGTCCATCTACATCCGGTCGGCCAGTCCAGATCTCCTTGAACCTGTTTCCGAATTCAACCCCACTTTCAGTGTTCGCAGTCCTCTTACTCCTGTGCTCGGGCTCTCCATTGCTGCCCAGGCCACACCTCACATTGAGGGTACTGGAGGTTTCTACCTTGCCAAAGGCGGCAACAGCAAGGAGGTCCTACTCGTCACGGCTCGTCATGTCCTCTTCCCACCCCACGAGGGGCTTAATGTCAACTACACTCTCACAAATACCAGTGTGCATCATCGCAATGTTCTCCTTTTTGGCACCAGGGCATTTGACAACTACATCAACTCCATCAATGACAAGATCGGAGGACACAGTATAATGGCCGAGCTCCACAACCGGGAGATTGAGAGTTTGCAGGGGAAGATTGAGAAGTTGAAGGAGAGGGAGGCTGGTGAGGCTGTCATTGAGAAGGCCATGGGGCAACTGGAGGAGCGTCGGAAGTTGTTGGACAAGGCGAACAAGTCAATGGAGGCCCTTGATAAGTTCCATGACGAAGTCAAGAAAACGTGGGGCCCACCAAGCCGGCACATCTTAGGCCACATCATCTGCTCCCCTCCCATCACTTTTGGCACTGGCTCAGAAGGTTTCACTGAAGACTATGCCATTGTCGAGCTTGACAGCTCCAAGGTCGAGAAGGCATTTATGGGCAATGCGATGGATCTCGGTACATTTTGATCTATCTCACTAAGGCCATCTAGCCTCACTGTTATATCCAGGTACAAATCTTCCAATGATCAAGTACATAGAGAAGCTGCACCCCCTCACTGATGCCGTCGGCTTCGAATATCCATATGACTGCCTCCTTAAGCTTCAGGATCCCATCAAGGAAGACCACATGCACAACCCGGACATGTTCGATCGTGACGGTGAACCATGCCTCCCAGTTGTAAAGAACGGTAAAGCAACTGGCGTCACCATAGGCCGCGCTACGGGCATCTTCTCCTTCGTCCGTCAGTACTTCGACAACGGCACTCACCACACATCAATGGAGTGGGCTATCCTCCCCTACGGCAACAAGTTCGGGGACTTCTCCGCTCTTGGCGATTCGGGCTCTATTATCGCTGACGGCCGCGGACGTATGGGCGGCCTCATCACCGGGGGTGCCGGCAAGACGGAGTCCTTGGACGTCACGTACGCGACACCCCTCTTCTGGCTCCTGCCGCGCATCAAGGCCAACGGGTTCCCTGATGCTCACATCTACCCGGTCATGGCCTAGGCGCCGCGACGTCGGAAACGCTGGCGAGGCGGTGAGAGGTGGAGCCGTCTCGTTTCTTTTACTTCTTCTCCTTCTTCTATGTTCCTTTCATTATCTGTGGGTGGGTTGTCAGCGCAGTGTACTATCCCCATCCCCCACTCCTGTACTATATTGACCTTGTATGTCGAATCGAGAATGTTGATTTCGTGTTCAACTTGCGCGCGATGAATTGAAGCCCGATACCGGGTAAGGTCGACTTGGGTACCTGGCGCTTTGGTGCTGCGTGGCACTTGTCGCGACTCGCTATCAAGAGTATGTGTCACCCACGATGTTGGCGGTTAGCGAACTAGGCCCAATGAGCAACAGGAAAGACCGTTTCTTATTCCAGCTCGGCACCCATGCAACACGTGTCGAGGCAAAGAACCAGGCAGGTTGTATACACCCTGGGTTCTGGGCGGCGCAACTCCAAGCAACGTGTACCTGATGTACTAACCTCCTTTGGCGAACGGCCATGTGGCTTCTAAGGGGCCAACTCGCGGACTCGTGGTTATGGGCTGGTGAGTGTTGAGAAAAGTCGTCGCGTGGACAAGACCTAGAACGATGCAAGGCATTGCCGCAACTTCTTGTCAATACCAAGTTGCATTCTTCGTCTGCGTCATCGTGCCAAAAGCGAGCGAGCCTATAGGAATTTATTGGATGTGAGGCCAGAGTGATCGAATTCGACTGGCAGTAGGAATGCGATCCTCCCACCCAGCATGTACGATTTTCCTGTTAGTAAATACAAAGGCATTTGGCAGTAAGATAATGATGAATAACACTATGTATACTGCACACGTATGAGTATCCAATAGCCAGCAAAACAGGGACGTCACACCGCACTCACATTGATGACCCAACCTCAAGGAGTCGGATAAGCCCCTCTCAGTCTCGTCCTCCCATCCTTGAGTCTCTCGGTGACGATAGGACTAGCAGCCGGACGATACTTGAACTCTTTGGAGTAACTGTGCGAGGGTGTCTGAATCAGCCTTGGCTTCTGACAGGTGAGGGCGAGAGGACCGACCGAGAAGCGTGGACGACGTTGGGCTCGACATTTTTGCTTTGTCTGAGGGTGAAGGAGAGCCAGAAGAGAAAGATGATGAATGCGACGAGTGCGACACGTTTCCAGACGGCAGGAGGGGGAGGGTTGAAACGGGGGTCGAGGGGCGCAGCCCTGTGTTCGTCGTGGGCCCTTGTGGGGAGACGCTGGTACTGTGCAGACCGTCGCATGGGTGGCTTCTAGGAGGATGTGCGAAGGAGCGTGTTCAAAGACTACTGGTCGGGTAAATTGCGGAAGCAGATTCATGATCAGTTTGTGGCGTGAATCACGATCGGGGTTTGAAATGACCTTTGCACTGACATACGGCGAGACCAAGACCGTGACATGGCTGAAGAAGACGACGAGATCATCCAAGGAAGCCAACATGACAGCGGTATTATTTTATCCCCAGTGATTCCCTTCCCTGAGCTCACGCAACCTTGCCACTCTCCACAGATATGCAGCTGTCAGACGACGGCTCTGAGCTCGATACGATGAAAGACGAGCTGGCCACGAAACCAGAGGAAGAGGACGACGAGCAGATAGAAAGTGAAGAGGACGAAGCGATAGAAGATGTAAACAGTCGTCGAACTATGTGCCATCAGCCTTCTCACTACCTTCAGGATGCGATAGAGTCGGAGGAGCTCTCCCCTCCGCCTTCACCTCTCCCCAGCAAACTGCGTCTAAAGATCAAGCTAAAGTTACCACAAGTTCTCAGTTCCAATGAACCCTCGAGCAGGGCAGCTTCCACCCCCAGCGGTCAGCCCAGCCAACCTCCGTCTGGTCGTGCCGCATCAAGGGGTAAGGGTATGATTTATTCCTGGTAGTCACACCACTAAGAATATCAGACATCGACATCGAATCGGAGGATGATGATGATGAGGTAGCTGGGTCCACACGCCCGATGACTTCGCGTCAAGCGGTGCTTGCCAGCGTAGTCGATTCATCTCACGTGTCTCTATGTAAGTTGTCGTGGTCCAGCTTCAACACGTTCGTCGAACTGACAGAGTCTGCAGCAGAATCCTCGCGGAAGAAGAAGCAGCTGACAGAATCAGAGATCGCTTTGCGACGCGAGGAAACCGCTCGTAAACGGAAAAACTTGTCAGAAAAGAAGCTCGAGGACGAGAAGGTTTGTTCTGACAACTACTCTTGTGCGAGACTCATCATCTCCCATGCAGGCGGAGACTATCAATCGACTACTCAAGAAACAGTCAAAGGCGAAGAACAAGCGTAATGTCTTGTACACCGCAGACGACCGTACCCCCGTTTCCGTCACGCCTGCTGTCGTTCAATCAGCGCGTGAGGGCTCCGAAGCTCCCGAAGGGGAGGTCTTCGAACCTGTCCAGCTCATCCCCACCATGTACAGGTGGACTTCGACAACCAAGCCACCACCAGTTGTAGCAGCCGAGGGCACAGAGGCGGCTTCTCAAGACGATTCTGAAGGTAAGATGAGGCTGATGTTCTCCATACCGGTATCCGTGCTCCCTCCAGAGGGAACGGTACCTCAAGCATCAGAAGCCAAGCCAACGCCGTCCATAAAACCTATCTGCGATGTGAGTGGTTGCCAACAGACCAGGAAGTATCGGGTCGTAAAGGACTGGATGAAGGGTGCTTGTGGCATGGAGCATCTCAAGGTTCTGGAACACCAGATGGACGTTGCCTGATGGGATTTTCATAACCTCTTTCACTTCCGTCGACCTTCCTCATGCTTGCCGGGCGAACGCTGTCTCAAATTACCTGCTGTACTATAGTTTACGTTTGCTAATTGATACATTCCTTGGAAGAACATCGTCCGCTCTATCTTGTTGCTATCGCACAACGCGACGTAAATGCATTCGTGGCACGGCCCAGAGGTGGCCTGGATACACCAAATAATGACCTATCAACTCAGCATGATCCTAGAAGAGCGCTCAAGAGCATGCCAGTAGAGTCTTACTAGCCAGAATGTTGGGGACTGGGGAGGAAGGCGTGTCCTCGACATGGGGTGGGCACACTGAAGTGGGGGGGCAGAGAGGGCTTCCTCCGCTGCTTGGCACTGGGTTAGGCCTTCCGACATATGGAAGCACATACATAAAATAAGAACGGACTCAATGAGAGTCAAAACAAATTGCTGCCAGCGAAACAGCCACAGGCTTCTGTTCATTTGGGAGAAGTGGTTTCCACGTAGCAGGTGCTTGCTATTTAATCCGCCAGACTCGCGGCCAGAGCATCACCAACGCACGTAGACGCTCGCATTCCGAACCATGGGAGGCAGATTGTATTCATCGCAGGGCTTCAGGCCAGTAACAACACCCGCTGGTGGTAGGGCGTTTTCGCAGCTGGTGTCTGCGACCAAGGCGAGAGTGATGGCGTTATCGAACATCGGAGGTGGGGCGTCGATGGCGTCGTCGGGTTACAACGATGAAGGTGAGTGCTCGCTCAAAAGATTTAAAGTTGGATTTGGGCAAAGATAAGGAGAGGCGCGGTGATAAGACATTTTTGGTTGAATGCAGGGGCGCCCAGCCAAAGATAAAGCAGCTGTGATAAAGCTTCGCGATAAAGCCTTCTTGACAGTTCCACCAGAACAAAGTCGAGAGATAACCTCTCCATGACCACTGTCACAGAGACTGTCGGCCACATGAAGAACGTGGAGGACAACCAGGTCCTTGCGGCTGTCCCTGGCCAAATGGGACCTGACACTGGCCGAGTCATACAGCCACCCTTTTTTGTCTTGCTGTTTCGCTTGCTGTGGTTTTTATTACTTTTTAATCCCCTCTCAGGCTCTCACCATCTCTCTCATCTCTCACTTCATCCTCAACACTCATACTCCATAATATGTCAGATAGCGAGCGCTCATTGTCTCGAGGACGCGATGCTTTCGTGAGCTTTCTCTTATTTAAAAAAAGCGATTGGGAATTGATTGTATTGGTAGCAATCCACAGGAAGAGGCGGCATAGGCAACATCAGGCGCTCGTCCTTATCTCGTGATGCTCGTCCCGCTGACGGTCCTGACGATTTCTCCCCAACTCGTGGTCGTGAAGCTATAGCTCACCCAGACAGGGTACGTATCCCATTTGCGATCTTATCAATTTAGCTCTCTAACTCCCCATCAGATCTACTCAGTTGGAAGAGGCGGCGCCGGCAATATCCGATCTCCTTCCAGAGATGCTCTGTCTCACCCCATTAGTGAAGATGCCATAGCAGAGGCGGTACATGAAGCAGAAATCATTAGGGAGTACGACGAGGGGAACATTGTGGTGAGTGCTGGCTGTGCGGCAGTGGTCGGATCTTGTAACCCATTTCCTTGGCAGCACTCCTCTGGTCGCGGCGGAGCTGGAAATATCTCTAACTCCCGATCCCAATCCCGAGGACCAGGCCCTGTGCTGCACTCTACTGGAAGGGGTGGCGTCGGAAATATACGGACCGGCGATGGCATCCAGCCCGATGTCCTCGATCGAGAGGAGAGAAGCAGGCACCCACACCAGGAAGGAATGTGAGTGCCCTTTATGCTCATGAGACACCGTACATCGCTAACGAGAACCATGTCTCAGTCACTCAACCGGCAGAGGAGGCGTCGCGAACTTGACGCCCAGTCACGAACCTGACATTGAGCGCGTCAGTCATCACTTGGGTGATTTCGAGTCTTCGGGACGCGGAGGAGCAGGAAACATACGCTCTCGCTCTGCATCTCGTGACCCTGGCGGCAGAGCTTCTTCGAAGGAGAAGCATGGCATAGCCGCCATTTGGAATAAAATCTCCCGCCCACAGCAATCCCCTCGTAATTCCACCGAGCAAGGTGGCGCTAGCGACAACGTTGGAGAACATCACCCCCTCAACTGAACGATCTGTACCAACGTTTCCCTCCGAGGAACAAATTAACTCCCCACTCCCATTTCTCGATATTGTTTTTTTCTATCTCCACCTTTGTATATCGCTTGGTATTCAGAGCCCCTTGGTCTGAGCTGGTCGATTCAAATTACCCAAACTATCAACAAACTATGTTTCTTTTGTAGCCTGTGTTCTTATCATCCTGGTCCACTTACCGAATTGTCTTCACCCATTTTTTTTCTGAATGTCGACCGTCATGTCATTCGTACTTACACGCTCACGATGAGTTGGAGCTATCTACGTCATATCTTACCAGACTTTGAGTTGTAACAAACATTGGAATCCATTCGTCAACGTCAGGACTAAATGACATCATTGGGAGCATCGCTTGACTCGTCTGAAGAGGCTCTCCTGCGATACGCCTTGTGTATAGGGGACCTCTGGTCAAGGCAAAGCTGAGAATCTGCCCCTCGAGGATCCACCGTAACACCGTGATGTCGACATTCTCTATGATGCTCTCGAGGAACCTTTCGACGAGGACGTTGTCGCGCCACCCCGCCACTATGGCCTCATACTTCGTTTTCTGTCGCCATATAGTTTATATATGTTGTATGTTTTCTTCCTCGGTGCACCTTAGTTCTTCCATAGCCTCATATAAAATAGGGCATTCCCTTCGAGTCTAACTGAATTGAAGAGATATGCTGAAAGGCGTACTCGTCGGCCGTTTGCGCCACAGTCTGGCAAATGCAAAAATGATGCAGCGCTCGGATTCTATGGCTATGCTAGGCACATGTCTGTCTTGTCATGTATACAGTGACTTGTTTGACCACCCATTGTTCGATCCTAAGTTTTAGCAAGTACTGGCGCAAATGGTGGTAAACGCCTCGAATTCATTCTACATCACAGTATCACGTCCGATGCTGTTTTTTTTTGTAGAAACCGTCCATATATACATAAAACTATGAGTGATGTCTGATCTTTGAGAAATTGTGGTGTATCATGGGGCATAAGGATGTTACCATGGAGACCTAGTTTTCTTATCAGAGTCGCGTCGATAGAACTTTCCACGCGAAGCGAGTTTGAAGTAAAGGGGAAGTCAGTTTCCAAATAACTACGGGGTATAGGTTCAATCGACGACATCCAGCGCCGAGTTTGCGTCCTCCCTGAAAAATACGAATGGGCTGGAAACGCCCTTATCCCGCGTATATAATGACATGCATCCCGTATCAAGTGGACAGTCTAACCCGCCACCTCAAATGCTCTGTCCTTGCGAATTAAAATCAAAGCTCAAAAACGCCGGCCCGGCGACAGTGACATCATCGGCGATGGTGGTATTGCTGCTGATCACGATACCGAAGACGACACCCTCAAGGTCGGCTGGGATCGTGACCTTGTTGTCACAGTCCAGTGGGACGATGGTCGCTCCGAGCCCCGCGATAAAGCCGACATAGACTTCGTCCGAGGTGGACGACGCGTTATAAGAAATCTGGACTGTCTGCCCGGGTCGTGCGTTCGCCGGAAATGTGAGTGCCGGGAACGCTTTCACAGGAAGGGGCATGTTCGTCGAAGGGCACGAAACGATGACGGCAGAGGCGAGCGTGAACACTTGGTTGAAACCAAGAGGCGTCTATCAAGTCATCAGCTTCGATTTGTACCGTGTGGGAACGAACGATCGACGAACATCAAAAGCTGTGTTCCACGGATTGGCCCTTTGTACCGCGGAATTGATCCATGCGGATTGTCTTGCTTCGACAGCGAGGATCGCACCAGAGGAGGCGATAGTGTCCTGTGAATCAAGGTGTTAATGGTGGGAAGGGCCTGGGCGGCTAGATCGCCTTACAGCGCTTGTAAGGTATTTGAGGGCGCCAGAATACGCAGACACGCCCACGGTTTCCAACATGAAGCTTACAGCCGCGAAGGACGTGACGTCCGTGTCAGGGCTGCAAATACCAACGTCAATTCACCTCGAATGGAGACAGCGTGGGTTATGCGCCTCACAACTTGTACGTGCACGGCTTAACAGCTTGATGGCCCAGGACGGAGTGGAGGAATGAAACATGGGTAGCTTCGTGCTCGGCAATTTGGGTCCAGCGTCCTCGTGCCCAGGTAGGTAAATTCTCGGCGAGGAAGTCCTCCTGAGAGTACTTTTGGATGCCTTGGGTGTAGAAGGCGTCTTCCAGATGTTCGAGCGTCAAAGCAAAGTTAAGAATTTGCTCCTCTAGGAAGTCCAACCATGTGTAAGCACATCAGCAAATAGGGTAGTACCGCCAAGCTCACCGGTAGGGGTGCTGCTGTCCCGGCGATTGTGTGGGGACGAAGTGCCATGTCGGGGAAAAAGAGCCAAAACGAGGGCGAACGAAATGGAGGAAAGTTTCATGATGGCGAATTGACGTTGATTATTGCTTGGGGGTTGGGGGAAACCTAGAGAAAGCGTACGTGTCCCCTACATTTATACGTTCGGTGAACATGGCGAATCCGTAGCGGGTCCAGTACTACGTAGCGAGAGTTTCGCGCCATCGTGAATGTGTCACAGATCGGCGAGGGAATACGTTTTTCGGGAGATAGCGAGCCAAGGTGTCCGTCAGTCTGTGGACGATGTTCATCACGCATTATTCACATACGATGCACAACGAAAAGGCTGACATGTTGTCAAATTCAAAGGTTGCGGGGTTGTAACTGTGCTGGAAAGGTGACGAAGATTTACAAGTAGCGGGGCAAAGCAAACACTGAAACTGTTCTAAGGGCTGGGCAGATAAAGGGGGTTTCCAAGGCTGGAAACGTTGTGCCCGACGGTCTGGATCTTCTCGAGGAAGATCGCACTGAGACGTTTCGGATTCGATACTCCCGGAATTAATTCGTCGGTGTTAACCCTAGGTGCATGTCCGACTTGGTGTACATAGTACCGGGCGCCTGTTTGTTTCAGTTCACCCTGTTGACTCTGAACTATCCAAATCAGCACCCAAGTCCTTTTCTGGAAAAAAAAAACTCGAGCTCACGATGAACAATCCATCGAACCTCGGAAGTACTCGTGGCGGTCAGAGTGTGGCCCATCGGAAGTATCAGGGAGACTTCAGGCCCAGGACTCTGGCGTACCAGGTACCTGAACGTTGAACTTCGAGCGAAGGCGAATCTGTATTCTGATGTGGGTATGCCATCATACCTCGCATTTGGTAAGGATCTGGAATTTCGAAAGGAGGAACGAGAAACCGCTCAGTAGCCGTGAAACTGCTGGCGGTCTTTGGTCACGGTTATCTAGAATTCTAGATCCATTTGGCGAGGACATGAAAGTCGCATGCCCAGGGCCACATTAACCTTTGGCCGTTAGTGCCTCGCATGAGACTCCTCGCGCACATAACTGGGAATTTGTAGGCCATGCGTGGCAGAGTGATCCGCAAGTAGTATATACACGCCGTGATGCTACCGATGAGCTTGGGACCGGATAAACTAGAGACAATGAAGGGGTAACACGAGCAACCGGAACATAGTTCGGACTACATTTCTGGTTGATTGCACGCTAGATATTGTATGAGCACCCGAGCCGTCCCGCATCTGATGAAGCAGTTGGTGAGAGGAAGTTCAGCCACCGCCATAAATGGTAGTTTACATAAGCAGAGTGTGGCAGTCATGAGCTTGTCGACGACACACGCCCATCGCTTGTCAACTCAACGTCCTCCCCGCCAAACCGCCCAACAGCGATGCCACCACCACAGCCTTTTTCTTCTCCGCACAACATGTCATCTTTCCCCGCTCTTTACCTCTATCCCCTCAACGACACCTTCGTTCCAAAACACATCGCCCTAGTAGGAGGTCAACGCGTGAAGATTGGCCGTCAAACAAACGCCAAAACCGTCCCTGCTGAACGAAATGGTTACTTTGACTCAAAAGTTCTTTCTAGACAACACGCTGAAATATGGGAGGAGAACGGCAAGGTACGTGCTTCATTCATTTTATGTTCCGACGACCGCTCATCTTATTTCCTTTTTCCCCCAGATATTCATCAAAGATGTGAAGAGTTCCAACGGCACCTTCATCAATGGTGAACGTCTGAGTCAGGAAGGTATCGAGTCAGAACAATTTGAGCTAAAAAACGACGATATCGTGGTATGTCAATCTCCCAGCGGTCTCACCACCGTCAGATTTCAACCGACTCACAGGAATTCGGCATTGACATCATCGGCGAGGACAACAAAACTACTATTCACCACAAAGTTGCCGCTCGTGTTCTGTGTGTCTTCACAGAAGATGAGGTGCAGGTCGCCGCCCGGGTAGAGCAGATGCAAAATAACCCCGGCGTGCCAAGTCAGCAGAACGCCTCTGGTGCCGTTTCGCAATTCTCTTTTGCTCAGGGCCAGGTTGGACCTCCAGCGCAACGTCGACCAACATTACAGTCTCAAGCTCTTGGAGGAATGGGCGGCATGGGCGGCAGCATGCGACCACCGGGTAAAAGCGGTCTCAGTTTCGACCATATACTCAGCCGCCTACAAGGCGAACTCCAGAAAAGTCGAGACACTGGAGCCGAACTCCACTCGTTAACGACCGCGATGTCCGACATTCATGACACCTTGGGTGGCACATTGGTTAGTTGACTTGAAATGTTCTATGACAGGTATTAATCGAACCCGCCACAGCCACCTAACCTTCCACACTACCCCCATACTCTCCCTCCTGTCCGTCCTCCGCAAGCAATTACTGAGCAAAGCGGATCCGGATCTATTCCGACCTCTGCTCTCAACGAGCTTCGTAGTCAGCTGCATGAGACACAGGCGTCTTTGGCAAGTCATGTTGACAAGGTACGTGCGCTCGAGGATATGCTCGCTGAGCACGAAGCCATCAAAGCCGAAGTTGCTTCACTCCGAGACTTTATGGACGAACGAAAACGCGAGCTCGACTCGTCTAGCCACGCTGCGGGCTCCCCATCGAGACACCATGATGGGCAACTTCTCAACGACTTGCGGAGGAGCAGATATCAGGACGACGACGACGACGCCTCCAGCATCCACACGATCGTTCCCCATGAGTTGGAGAGAGTGGAGGAGGAAGACGAGGATCAGTTGGTTCCTGAGGAAGAGGATGATGAAGATCGCAGACGTCGTCGAGATGAGCTTGGACGTCCCCGAACGCCTGAGCCCACCGGCATGGGCATGATAGAGGATGACGAAGAGTCCCTGAATACCAAGCGCGTGCATCAGCCATCATCTCTTCTACGACCATCGCACGACGCTGCCTCTGCTGCCATCGGTGACTTGGCCGAGCGCTTGTCAGCCCTCAGCGGACGAATAGACGCAGCTGTGGAGTACAACACTTCCCTCCAGGCTCAGCATACAGCCGCTCAAATGACGATCTCCCTTTTGCAGTCCAAGATTGCCACATTAGAGGAACTCGTGCAGGCTACTCAGTCGCAATTGCAGCAACAGAGTCTTGCACAAGAAGCTGCTCACGCGGAGATCCTCAAAGCCGTACGAGAGCCGCCTCATGATACCGAACGGGAATCTTTGACAGCCATGCTCAACGAGTGGAAGAAGGGCGTCGAGGGTCAGTGGAGTGCGGCTCAGGAGGAGTGGTCGCAGGAGCGGGAGAGGCTCAGCAAGGCGAGGGAGGAGTGGGAGAACAGGGCGAGGACGCTGGAGTTGGGGTTGGATGCCAAGATCACTGCGGGTGTGGCGTCAATCACTGCGTTGCAACGACATCACCCGTTTCCGAATGGCGACATCAAGATTAACGGCACCGGGGGCCTCGTGACGCCCCCAAGCCCCGTCAGCGTTGCCTCCAATTCTGGTCGCACAAAATCTCGACGACGACGTACCAGCTCCTCTCGAGGCCGTTCCCGGTCAAGCTCGCCGATATCCTCCATCGAACTGATTGAAGGCGTTGTTAATGGGGAACACGACATCGGTACCAACCCAAGCTCACGACGTGCTTCGGATCAGTACCAACGGTCTCGGTCACCTTCGCCATCGATTGCGGAAGATAGCGATCCGGAATCGTGCAAACAAGAGTTGGACGGCACACAATACCTCTTCACTCCGGCGCCATCGGTCAAGGATTCTCCAGGACATCCACCATTAACAACCTCGGTCGAACTAATGTCAAAGACCGAGACACCACTGCGGACAACAGAAACTGTTGGTTATTTCATGATCCTATTACTATTCCTTCTGATCTCTTTTTGCTTTAGTTGAACCTGAACATGACGACGGCCGTTGGTGTGTTAGTGCTTGGAATTGCGACGGCCGCCGTACTATGGCGAGTGAAACCAGAGTAGGACATAAACCATCAAATTATTCCGGACGCATTCTATTCTCGATGGCGTTCGTTGTCATCGCCTTCTTTTTTCTTCGAGTTGGTTGTGTTGTTCTTTTCTTTTACTTATTCTTCTTGCCGCTCTCGACTCTTATTTGTCGTCTTGTGAATTCGCTATGCCCTTTTCGACAATCAACTATAATGATAGTATGATCATGTCCATGTCATCCCTATGTCATACTAATAGCTCGTCGTGAAATTGCGCTCGATAGCCTCGCCTGCATGATGCGACTTGGGCGGTTGGATCTAGGGATGGTCACGTGACTCGCCCGCCACATGAAAAGGGGAGTACAGTCATCCACCGGCCAATGCAACACCACCAGCCAATGAAACAGTTCCTCAACACAACGCCATGGCTTCATTTCTACTGTACAAAAAATATCTACAGTATCTATGCATAAAGGGGTCTCAAAGTTAGGAAAAGGTGAGTGAAGTTTATTCGAACAAACTTCTCACCACTTTCGGCACAGTTCAACCTCCGATGGCAGAGTGTGGCAACACGCCTTCCAACCCTACCACCACCACCACCACCACCACCCACGATGGCGGCTGGCTCTCGAAAACAGTCAGGTCGAAGCGGCAAAGGCCAAAGCCAACTGTCGCCATCACTCACCCCGACATCTGGGCCATCCCAGGGCCTGGTGCCATCTGCAAAACCGTCTGCTTCGGCCGTTCGTGTCCAATGGGAGAAAGGGTATAGTGCACGGACAGACTGTCTTGTGGAGTGGTGCAAGGCCAATGAATCTACTCGCCTACGGCTGTTCTCCGACTCGTCCCAGGATGCAAAAGAAGAAGGCCGTGAAAAGGAACAGGCCAGTCAATCAAAGGGTATTCTCCTCCTACTGCTTGTCTCTGCCATCTTCCTGCATGACCAGAACCTGGAATACTGCAGGATTGCCAAGAACTAACCCACCGTTTTTGTGCCCGCAGTCCAGCGCCGTCTCCTCAGGTAAGTCCAATTATTTTTACTTGATTATTTTTCTTTCTTGCCTGACTGACTGGTAACCCAGCCTTCACAAGAAATACACCGAGATGAATCAGTGTCTCGGCCAGACCGGCGCAGGATGGACATATGACGAGCTTAAGTCAGGTGATGGAACAAAAAATATCATTGGTATGTGTCTTCAGTACATCTTCACCTACTACGCTTTCACCACGACTAACTACCAACAGATTCAATTGTCCAAGAGTTTCCATGGTGGGCTGACCTCCATGGGTGGTGGAGGACCAACCCAGCATACAACACAGCATTCTTGACCACCAACAAGGGTCAAAAATTTGATAGTGCTGCGCTTGCGCTTGCGCTTTTCACAAGGCGTGAACATCCTGCTAATCCTGAACCTGCACACCTGCAAGCGCCCATGAGTCAACTTGGTCCATCTATCCCCATCGTCACTCCGATTCCTACTCTAGCTGTTGCTCCCACCCATACACCCCCCCACACACCAGCACCTGATGTTGAAGATGGCGAGATCGTCGAGGATGATGGTGATGGGCCCGGGGAGATTGATAATAATTCACCTAGTCTGCTCGAGAGCCTCGCTGCTGACGAAGCGCCCTATGATGACGAACCATGCTCCCAATTCAGCCTGAGGACTTGGCCCCCCCCCTCACGTATATTATCCTATGCCGCCTCCTGCTTCAGGTACAGTCATTGACCTCAGTGATGATGGACCTACGAACTACCCCCGTCGTTCCAAGCTCGTCCCACGCTCCCCACCCTTCACAGCCGCTGTCCCCTCATGGCCACTACTCAAGCCGATCATGCCATCGGCACCCACCACTGATGACTCAGATTCCGACGGCCCAACCTCGAAACTCTTCTCCCAGCTCCAGGTTGCCACACTGAGTAGCAGTGACTCTGAGTCGAAGCTCACCTCAGCATCCACCCCTGTGACATCGTCTACTTCATCTCGCAAGCGTCCCCGTGAGACGAACAGTGACAAGCTCACTAATCAACTCGCCTCAACATCGCAGCAGCTCCTAGAGCAGATGCAGTCTAACTGTGAGGACAAGGCTCACAACAAGCGGGCTTGCCTTGAGCATGAGATCTGGGTACGAAAGGAGAAGATCCAGGATCGTGTTTCACAGTGTGAGCATGACATGAAGATGCTTCAAGAGTCCAATGACCATGAGATCCATGCCCTTCAAATGAAGGTGGAGTTGGCTCGGATTGAAAGAGAGAACAAGCAGTTGGAGCTACAGTGTATTGCATTGAATAAGGGTGTGGCTGGTGGTGAGGCTTGAAATATCTCTTACATTGCTATCCTTGTCTCATGAATGAATGCATAATGTATAACCGAGTTCTTGTCATTCTTGCTTCGTAGTCTGTTGTCACTATAGTACTGTCACTATAGTATACAATTGTTGTTGCTACTCCTGATCCAAGTATTGAAGTAAGTGATTCATGAGAGTGTTTTGGAATCTCTGCCCCAGAGATCCAATGAAGTTACCACCACCACCTTCCCCTTCCTCCCCCCCCCCTCCTCCCCAGTATCATTTGCATGTTCTGCTTCTTCCTCTAAGCGTTCATACTCTCCTGCAAAGTGATCATGAGATGGTGCTAATCCCAAGTCTTCTTCAATCTCCACAATCATGTTGTGAAGGATCAGGCAGCATCGAACCCATGTATTCACGTACTGCAAGTCATCAGGAGTTTGGACCTGAACACGCAGCTCCCGCAAGGATTGGAAGCGACCTTTAAGAGATCCGTAGAGGTGTTCTGTGAGAACACGTACCTTTTTGTATAGATCAGTATTGTGCTTTGTGGGGGGAAAGGAGGGGATGACAAACTGTTGACAGGTGCTGGTTGAAAGTCTTTTGGACTCCACTGAGGCTCCCTCCTGTTGGCTTTTTGAAGGGGACTACACACCACTTTTGGGAGGCATATGCAGAGTCCGCCCAAAGCCACTCGTTGTTGCCAAAGAAGCTTTCCGGTGACCAGGCACACAAAGTATGCTGGAAAGCATTGGAATCATGAAGGCTACCAGGAATACCGATAGAGTAGTCGACAATTCGTAGGTTGTGAGGGAATATAATAATCTTACAACATAGTAAGTTGTCATTTTATTTCTGAAAAAATCACTTACTTGATTGGAGATAGAGTAGTTTGACTTTCGATCAAAAAATCCCTCCCCATGCCAGCCAGGCTTCTGAAACAGATTGAAAGGGGTTCTGTCCACGCACAAAAAGCCGCCCTTCCACTGGGAACATGTCCTGACTT